>LBNU01011027.1:76674-102436 GCA_014162995.1 Artemisia annua
GTAGGGCAAGGACAAAAGAGGTCCTTGTAGCCGAACCACGATAAACTATCGTGTTGTGGTTTGATTGTTCTTTCTTTATCTTTACATATATTTATATTGTGTTTGATATATCTTCAAAACTAAATCTTTGTTTACACGAAAGTTTCAATAAGATTTTAAAAGATAATCAACGCTAAAAAGAGGTAAACTATTCAACCCCCCTTCTAGTTTTCCAAATAGACTTTTTAATCTTTTTCACTTTTCAAGGGATCGCAACTCAATTTTAGAGAGGCCAACTTACAATTTTTTTATTTTATTTTTTTTATTATAATTATTTTATTATTATTTTTGTACAAAATAATATAAGTAAATAAAATGAAAGTTATTTACAAAGAAAACCCAAGAAAAGACTAATTAGGACAAATCCCTAAAGAGCTAAATTCTTGACTTGGAAACAAATACAAGCATTGGACAAGCCCAAGCTAAATACACTGACACTGTTAGACAGGCCCAACAACTAATAACAAACCAAAGCTGACAAAATACAAATGAAAATTTATGCAGCCAAAATCATGTAGAAGTACCAAAGCTTCATCTAACCAGTGAAATAACAAAGCATCCAAATCCAGAAAATCCAGGTAATCACCAACAGCCTTCAAGAAGCAAATACAGGCCATCCCAATAGATTGCCTCGTTAAAAAACCTTCCCAAATAAAACTCAGTGTGAAAAACCTTGGAGAAGGAAAAAGAGTGCAAGTCTCATAGGGATATCTATCATTGTGTGAAACGCCCAAGACATGATTGATTTTTATTTTTGAAACATAACATGATTCGAAAGTAAACTTATGTTACATACTTTTATATTTCAATTAAATTTCAGACCTTGAAAGTATTTTATTATGAAACTAGACTTAATTACCTTTCCAACGACAGGTGACCACTGATGTCCGGTTCATTTTCTACACCATTTACAAAATGACAAAACCTTTTGCTGCATTTAGCCGCCGACCAGAGTGCCCGGCTGTCGGCCAAAGCCCTTATAAGGCCAAGGGGCGTTAAAAGCAATATCAAAGTGCGAGTAATGGTCGCTCGTCACCTATACTGAGCGTTACCATTTTCTCCCAAAATACACTTCTAATACAATCTACAAGCCCCTCAACACTTATCTTCTTTTACCTATATAAAACATGAACTGAGAACGGTAAATCCTTACGACTAGTGAGTGAACGGAACATATAAGTAATACTTGCAATTATACTTGAACATAATAGTAAACAACATGACATAATTGTTATTACTTGTAGTCGTCCTTAGTACTTGCACATGACATGAATTGTACGACTTTTTAGTCGTCTTAATACTTGTACATGACATGAATATGATTTTGATTCTGAATTTCATGATCTCTACATAACTTCTAGGCCTGTGCTTATCTATACTCGGTTCATCCACGAATGATGCTTCTATAGGAATTCCACACAGTGCATTTCTTAGGCATGCTTTATGACTTTTGATGCATTTCTTAGGCACACTAAAAAGGATAACGATGCTTCTTGTGAGCACCCTAAACATGGTTTGTTTTGGCTATATATGAAACCTTGCATCATGTTGAGTCTAATAACATGAAGCTAATAATCAATGTTTTCAAACCCGGGTCGACCCGGCCGGGTCAACCGGTTGGACCGGTACCCGGTCAAAAAACGGGTCAAAAAAACCCGAGTTTCTAAAACCGGGTCAACCGGTTAGACCCGTCGGGTTTTGAGTGACCCGGGTCAACCCGGGTTTTGAAACCCGGCCGGGTTTGGATTTTTTTATTTTATTTTATTTTATTTTAAATTTTGACTCTTTATTTATTTTTTTTCTTCCCATTATTAAGGTGCTATTTTTGTTTGATATGACTTTCTTATGGTGTATATTCACCCATATTTGTGATTAGTTTCCACTTATTAGATTGAATTCGGTTCTGATATACAAAGCGCTTAGCATGATTAAGGAGTTTAGGACCCCTGTGCTTGAACCTTAAGGTTATTTTTTGTTTTAAATGGCACTGAAAGCTTGTGCTATTTACTGCATTTTGATGTTTAGGTTCATTCATTTTGGATTAGTATTAGGCTATTATGAAAATGGATTTTTGGAAATGTACATAAAACCGGGTCTAACCGGGTTGACCCGGCGGTCGAACCGGTTGACCCGCTGACCCGGTGACTCGGCCGGGTCGATCCCAAACCCGGGTTTCAAAACATTGCTAATAATCCATTACTCATGTCTAAGTCTTGTTTAGCCTTCCGTAAGCTTTCCAAGAGCACCTAAACACATGATAACCATTCTAATGGCATTAAAACATACAACTTCATTTATCTAACATGTATTGGGTCTAAACAACTTAAACATGATCACATAAGGTGCTATATCATCATAAAACACACTTAAAAAAAAAAAAAAAAAAANAAAAAGGAGCTTTTTTGTGCAGATTTTCTGGCCGTCTGCTGTAATATGAAACTTCGACCCACTTAAACTTTGAGTTAGACCTTGAACCACTTGGCTTGGAAAGTAGACTCAGAGGGATAAAATACGGCTTTTACCTCAAGTCACTACGATAAACGGTCTATTTTCTACAGCCCTTTAAAGTTTGCACAAATTTCAATTCAGCATGCTGATCATACTTTAAAACGTGTCCAAAATGACCCAAAACCCATGATAAGCTATTCTACTCTTTACCAAACTTATATCTCAGCTTATTTAATATATTAAGACCATTTTCAATAATTCTATAAGTAATCCCAGTGATTTAAGCACTTCATAAGCTTGTACCGAACACTCTTTATAAACTAAACTAAACATAACATGAAAATCATAAACTTTTGCTACTACACAATTAACCATAATTCACCCACTTAATTCTTGACTTGAATCAATCATAACAAAGTTTATTACATCAAGATTCATCATAATTCTCCATAATTAAAACTAGGTTCACATATAATCACCAATTAACATAAAATCCTTAAAAAAACTTAAACATGAATCTGAACTTAATTCTTAACATGATCTTACCTTGACGATGATATGATTATCAAAACTTGTTTGCTTCTAAAATTCCTCCAAAGCTCCACTAACACCTTTCTTGATTACCACTAAAGCTTAACAAGGATTTAGGATATGATTTACTTTGATGTGGAAGTGAATTCTCGAAGATGAAGAAAAGATAAACACCTCTTGCTTATGTATATGGAACGTGGCACCAAATGGGAGGGATTTATCCCTGTATCTTTGTTTTAGCCATGTTATAAGCCAAGCCCTAAGCCCTAATTAGTTATATATCATAACATGTTAGGTCCTTATTTCTTATAAAAGCTAACATAATTTTTATTTTTATTTTATAGTGGTAATATACAAGTCTATTTCTAAAATTTATAAAAAAAAATCGGGGTGTTATAACTCTCCCTCACTGAAATTGTTCGTGTCCTCCCGAACACTCTCGTGAAAATATTATGTTTAAATTCCGTCTATTCAATAAGTCTCCCCACTATACTTATTCTAATACCTGAGCTGGTTTCACGTCTAATATTAATAATTATGAACTCTATCTAACATGACTATAAACATATGAGGGTTGAGAATAGGTTATTGCATTAGAGCAAAGGGTTGAGAAAAGGTTATTCAAGGAATATGTTATGAAAGATTAAGTGGTTGAAAATTTAATGTTGTGTGAGGAAGTAATGTTTGATAATAGGTATACTTTAGGAAAACATGCAAAATTTTCGTTGGACTTATTGGGTCAATAATAGATTGAAAATTTTGAGTGCTTAATGCATTGAAGATGCTTGACAACATGAGTAAATTTTAGGAAAACAACTTGTTGGTGATGTACAAGTTTTTTATGATGATGTATAATTCGTTTACTTTTGAAGAAAAACAACTTGCTGGTTTAACAAGTAATGCAAGATTGCTTCATACACCACTTAATCAAATATAACACATGTAAGTTCATTCCAAAATCATCTACTTGTAGAAAAAGGTGATATATCAAATCTTTTTTAAAAAAAAATCAAGGAGATATTGAATAGTGTGAGAATGAATGATTGTGTCTAGATATAATTTTTGGTATATTTCTTGACTTGTCCATGTTTCGGACCACCAAAAGATGTATTGTCTCCGTTCAACCAAATATCATGATGTAAATGCATCAACCATCATTTTTTTTCCTACTATTACTAAAAATTTTGCTTTCATTTTTTTTTACTCACTTTTTCTTAAAGTTGCCATGTTTCTTGATTTCTGCCTTGACCGTAAATTCATACTTTGATTTTCAAACATGAAATTGAAGACCATCAACCTTTGAAGCATTTAGAATCACATATTTCATAGTCGATATTGTTGTCGAGCAACATTGGTAAACAAATTCTTATTTTAAAGCTTTCTTTGGATATAAGCTTCAAATATAAAAAAGCTGAAATTGAATTAGGCCCCCCCCCCCAAAAAAAAAAAAAAAAAAAAAAAAAAAAGGAATTTAAGATTGCAATTATTGAAAAGGTTGATATCAAAACACGAATCATTTTTGTTAATAAGCGTATCACCTCTCATAAATAAAGAAAGACACAAAATCAAATATGTGACCAAACAAGACAAGTGGGATCATGAATGTAGATTTTCTAAAGATCACAAAATCTTTCTTTTTAGTCTTTTTGCATCTTTAAACAAGATTTTGCCTCCATCTCACCCACCATATAAATGCTAAATATTTCTCTCAACTACTTTCATCAAACCACCATTTTCCATTTCTGTGTATTGTGTCCATCCCACTACATTTTATATAATCCTTCTTCACTTTGTTTCATCATTCTTTATTCCCCATATGGAAATCAACAACCTTTCTTGTGAACCAAAGGAGTTGCATGTTCTAGCTGTTGATGATAGTAATATTGATCGAAAAGTTATTCAAAAGCTCCTTCAAATATCGTCCTTCAAAGGTTAGATAATGGTTTATGGATTAAAAAGCTCCTTCAAATTAAAAAAATGCTAGCGGCGCAGCTTGTTGCTCGTTTGACTTCCAACTCTACGTAAGTCCAAATTAATTGGTTTTTTAATATTTTTTTTGGCGGTTTTGCAGTTACGGTTGTTGAAAGCGGAAGTCGAGCGTTACAATATCTAGGACTAGATGGAGAACAAGAATCTGATCAGTTCAATGTAAGCTTTGCAGCTTTGAGTGCTTAGAACTTTAGATGATAAATATATATGTTTTATAGTAACAAACATAATTTGGTTTATAAGATATCTACGTTGATAATCCGAGAATGTGATAAAACCTTAATGTCTTTCATGAGAGAGTCCTTTCTAGATGGTTTTAAGTTAATACATGGTTATTTCAGTTTATTTAAGCATAAGCAAAGGTGTTTGAGATAAACAGTTGGACAATTTTGACTAAATAAAAAATTTACTTAACTTTTTTTCTGAAATATTAACAATTTAATTTAGCTCTTGAAACATTTTTTAGTTTGGATTACTTATTGATTTATTGTGGATTATTTAATATAAAAACTAACTTAATCTGATTTGTTTTATATATTGGCAGGATTTGAAGGTAAATTTGATAATAACAGATTATTCTATGCCTGGAATGACTGGATTTGAACTACTTAAGAAAATCAAGGTTGGTAACTTTGTATATTATATTACCTTATGATCTTATATTTGATTCTTATTATGTGCATGATTTTGGATATGAAATTAAAGTTTCTAATATTGATTATTAACAGAATTCTTCAACACTGAAAGAGGTACCTGTGGTGATCATGTCATCTGAAAACAGTTTAACACGTATCGATAAGTATGATTCTAATCCATCTATCAATTAATTTCGTTATCGCGTAACTCCTTTATTGTTTATAATGATATGGTTATAAATGGTGATTGTATTTTCATGAAGGCTAATACTTTAAATCATGAGTGGTTTTATGATGATGTACGATTTAATTAACACTTGGTTCTTCCCTTGTGATAAAAAAACAGATGTTTAGAAGAAGGAGCTGAGGAATATCTACTGAAACCAGTGAAGCTCTCCGATGTTAGACGCTTAAAAGACTCGATTCTTAAATCCGGACCCATGAACATGGACCAGATACGCACCCAGAAAAGAAAACATAAACCTGATCAATTACAAATACTGCAAACGGCCCTAGATTGCCATGACCAAAACATGTCTCCACCTACTTCGCCTCAGCAATCCCAAACAAAGCGAGCTAGATTGTAGTAGTGAAGTTAAGCATGTTATACAAATTCATTTTGTTAGTATTTGGATCTAACTGATGTCTATATTTGACAAGTTAGTTTATCCCGTTTGAGCCAATTATATTCTAGCATAAACATTGTACATGGTACCTTAACATGCTTCACATACTTTTATTTAACTGATATGATAAATAAAAGCTTTGAGAGAAATCCTTTTCCTTATTCAAGAGATCGATTTTCTGGAATTTAGCAACGTTATAATATTGTTCATTCTATGCGGTTGCAAATCATGTAATTTGCCATATATCAACGCATATATTTTGATGAGGTCTCAAAGTTGGTTGGGATTGGACAGATCTTAACAATATCAACAACACTTCCATGTGTACACACGATTATACGAAGCACATATAGTTGTATGGTTGATTAATTAGTTTCTCAGGTCTTTTCCACAAAATAAAAAGTCCGTAAAAAACGTGTAGAATTATAATGATGCATTTTCAACAGCACTTAACATCCTCTTGTTTTTCTCTCTAAGAATTAAGACCCACATTTAACAAATAAGGTTTGAAGCATTTCCAACGTTTTTGAGTACATTGAGACTCCCATAATCGTATGCTAGCTAAACCTAGCTACCTTTAAGTCCTGTTTATGTATATATGATACCTCTAAGGCTCTAAACCTTACATATATGTTAGCTAGATGCGTCTAATAGCTCACATATGTAATAGAGCTGTTGATACTAATGGTCACAAAGTGGTCTAAATAACCACTAAAAAGAGGGATTCTAAAAACAGGAACTGTTAACAACAAAATATTTTTCAACAAACGAATGATTACGCGCTCTATATTACTTCGGAAGGTTTGAGACGCCCCTACACGAGACACTGTATGATTATCATTCCATACGAAATCAATAGGAAATATCTAATCTAGGGCCATCTCGTATCTCTTCACTTTCACGTTTGCATTTCTTAATACCTATTAGCATTGTGCGTTGTAATGTCAAGTTACCACACGTGATCAATGTTTGTAGTACTATTTTCAACTCTACAAGAAGGAATTTAAGTCAAATCCTAATCACTTACTTTGATTTCACTTGACCAAAGCACAAAAAATTTGTTATCTATCTTTAGACAAATGAGAGAAAAGGTATATTTTCTTCATATATTATTGCGGGTTTGAATTTGAAGAACGTAAAGAAATGGGAAAAAGGTTGTTGAAACAACAACGTGTGGTGTTGGAGTCATAAAAAGAATCTTTGATAACGTTAGAAACAAAAGAAATCTAATAGAGGCCCCTACCATAAATTTGTCTCCCTAGGATTTATCAAATCTAATCGGGTCCCTTTACCAACAGATTTGTCAATCTACATAGTTAATTCACAAGAAAAAGTGCAACTTCCGCATTAATTTTCCAACTTATTGGCATTATATAGACAGAAGAATATTATTTCATTCAAATTCTCTTAAGTTTATGTTTAAAGTTGTTTAAGTAGAATACTTTATATATGTCTTATATCGTGGCTTAATTACAACCTTTATATGTCATTCGACAAGTTATTTTTGTTTTTACAACTCTCCTTTGAAAGGGTGAGGGAATAAAACTTAAACCGAAGAGAAAACCAGTTTAACAAGCCAAGTAAATAAACTAAAAACCAAACTGTTATTAACCGGCAATGATTGGTTCAACTCACTTTTATCCTAGAATTTTAATAACTGAAAAGAAGTGTGTATATACATATTTTTCAATTTTATTTATAAAACGTGTGTTTAATGTCTTGTCTTGTGTCATGTCTAGTCTTTGTCTTATTTTATTATTATTTTTTTTCGTTTTTCTTTTTTAACTTTATGTTTCATTGTATTTTGATAAAACAGTGACAAAAAAGATAAACAAGAAATATTCTGCCACATTCTTATAAGTGGGTAAAAATTTTAGTCAAAGAAAATAAAAATCACAAGACAAAACAACGAGAAGTATGAATAAACAAAATAACCAAGATATACCAAAATAAACCAAAATATATGATAACTAAATAACAAAATATCAAAATAAAAAATATATATAAATAAATAAAATCTTATTAATAAGAAGGGTATAAGATTATAATTTTAGGGGTATGTATAACTTACTCCTCAATACGACCCGTTTATCTCTTTGTTTGTTTCTCTCGCTCTTAACATTAGAAGGAATTACAACACTAAGGTGATGTTTTAATTCAACTTAATTGATTAAACATTAAAAAATAAAAAACTTAACTTATTAAATCATGTGAAAAGTTGTTTGTTTTTCACTTAACCAAAAGAATGACCTAAAATAAAAAGTGATAAAATTGGAAGTCTCCACATTAAGTCTGTTATTTAAAATGCACAGAGTGTGTTCATATATATTGTTTGTTGATAATATTATGTGTGTTTGAAAGCTAAAATTAATATCGAATATGAATGGAAACCTCCTCATTGTGGTGAATGTAAAACTTTTGGGCATACTCTGATTGAATGCCCAAATTGTGTTAAGGAGGTTATTCGTAGTAATACTAATGTGGCAGTTAAGGCTTATGAAGCTTCTACTACTTTGGAAAAGATGAATGATGGTTTTATTGAGGTAAAGAATCATAAGAGTATGGTGAAGAATGTGGTTGCTCCTTCTCGGGCTATTGGGGGTGTTCAGTTTAATAAGCATAAACCAAAATTTTGGAGACCCGTCTCGAAAAAGCCGGTTACTACTAAGGAGAAAATCACTAATGAGGCAAGTACAAGTGGGACGATTATTGCTACATCGAACCCATTTGATGCTTATGATATGACTGATAGTGATGATAATGATATTTCTTGTGCAACAAATGTGTCTCCTGAGGATGGGGCTGATTTAGAGGTTGGTAGTAAGAAGGAAACTAAACTGGCTAAAGAAGATAGTGATGATGAGGTTCTTGATTGCGAAAACGATATGNATTATTGCTACATCGAACCCATTTGATGCTTATGATATGACTGATAGTGATGATAATGATATTTCTTGTGCAACAAATGTGTCTCCTGAGGATGGGGCTGATTTAGAGGTTGGTAGTAAGAAGGAAACTAAACTGGCTAAAGAAGATAGTGATGATGAGGTTCTTGATTGCGAAAACGATATGGCTAGTTTTTTAGCATCTAGTATACCTATTTTTGCTATTTCTTCTAAGGGTGGAAATGGAAGTACTACTCATATTGTTGAGAAAATTGAAAAGCTAATTATTGAAGGGAAAGTTACTTTTGTGGATGATGATGGTAAACCTCTAAAAAAGGTTGATTTGAAAGAGAATGAGCAGGATGTGGCTACTAAGCCTAGTATCTCCTCTTCTACGTGTACTTCTTCAACCAAGGTGGGTAACCCATTCTCTAAGGTAGGTAATGTGGTTGTTTCTGATAGCGACGACGATGAAGTTCTGTAATATCCTAACGAGACTAATTATTTCGGTAGTAGAGGGAACGAGAGGAGTCTTTTGAAAGTTGGAACAATGGAAAGATGGTACATGTGATTACAAGAATTATGATGATGATTACTTTGATGATTGTTGTCTATCTGCAGCCCAATTAAAGGCTGCTGCCATGTAAGACATTAAACTTGGATAGATTGTTTTCCTTTGCTTATGTGTCTTTGTTTATGCTTGGTTTTATTTTGGTTTTCTAGTTGTGTGTAGCTAGTTGGATCATTTATGGCCTGTCATGAATCATATAGTGGCTATTCAAGTGGTTGCTTGAGGTTAATGCGGTATTTCAGCCACATTCCTTTTGTACTTAACTGTTTATTGGAGTAATATATTTTACCAGGTGGAGGCTCTTACCCTAAATTAGTGGTAAAGTTTGTTGAAAGAGAGAAACTTCAGGTGACAGTGGTAAATGCAGCCTTGAAGGCTCCTGGCCTTGTTTCTTTTTCTTTTTGGAATAAGTGGATTTAAAGGTAAGTGGGCCCCTTGCCTCTTGTTGTGTCTTAATGGGAAAGAGTTAGTTTTCTTTGCCTTCTAGATATGGAGTATTTAACAAAAGAATAATATTAATATATTACTTGGTCCCACTTGGTCCCACTTGGTCCCACTTGCTTTAGCATTAAGACCATTTAACAAGAAAAAGAAACACCCTAGTCTTACGTAGTGAAGACTACAAGCCTAGGTGTTTCTTTTTCCCTTAGCTAAGGGAATGAGTCCACACAAAGTATATAATAATGTTTTTTTTATGTGGAACCCACCATTTTTCCACTAGTGCCTCTATCCCCATGTGAGTGGTATAATGGAGACTCTCCCCATTAAGACCATTTAACAGCCGTGGGTCCCACATAGGCCCCACGCATCCCTTAGCTAACAAAAAAAAGAAACACCCCCTTAGTCTACAGCTACACATAGTGTTTGGGATTGCTTATTTTTCTGCTTAAAATTAAGTACCTATTTATAAAAAGTACTTTTCAAACCAGTGTTTGAATTTGCTTGTTTTATAAATTAAATTAAAAAAAAAAAAAAAAAAGGAAAAAAAAAGAAAAAGAAATGCAATGTATTTGTAAAAATAGTAGTGTTGATATAAATTTTCCATTAAGTTCATTTATAATAGCGTCTTTCTGCTTAAGAAAAGTAGATGCACCTAAAAGCAAAAAATTAGCATTCCTAAACACGCTCGTAACATATTTTTTTCATTAAGCTAACTAGGGTGTTTGTTGGTTCAGTTTCAATTTCTTGGTTTATTTGGTTTGGTTTCTTTGTATATTTTTCCAAAACGGAAACAGAACCGTATCAATAAAATGTAATGGGCTATAAGGGTCATGCAAGATGGTCCAAGAAAATTATGGGTATGTGTTAATATAATTAACTGCCCCAAGAGCTCACACATGAATTGCAGCCATTCGCTAAAACTTTGCCCAAAAAAAAGTTTCAGCAATGCAACAACTCATATTTAAGCAAACAACAGCAATTGACCAACTATGCGAGGAACTGATAAATCAACAAGATTTTGACGAATAACGAACATAAGTGAATTATTAGTTAGGGGTGTGCAGAATTCGGTTTCACCCACAAAATTTGAAAACCAAAACCGAATCGAACCGAATTAAATATTTGGTTTTCAGTTCGGTTATGGGTTTGGCACAATGAAAACCGAACCGAACCGAAAAAAAACTGAATTCGTAACGTAAAGACAAAGTAAGCCATAACGTAATAAAAATAACAAACGTCATAAAAAATGGAGGAAGCAGCGAAGAAGTATACAATTTGTCGCCAAATACAAGTCCATTTCCGTGTAAACGAACAACAAAGAAGAGGAGCGAAAAAAAAAAAAAGAAGAAGAGGAGAAGACGGTTTCAATATTTTATCCAGTTTGTACGTACGGAAACCTTCCGTTCAAATTGTAAGAGCTTGTTAGATGATAGGTTAAGGCCCAAGTTCAAAGGCTTAAGGTCTATTAAGTTTAGAGTTATGTTAGCGTATTGTCTAAGTCATATTCTATTAAAAATAAACATGAATCCCATTATGTTATCACACGTAAACAAACACAATCAATAATATCTTTACAATCAATAGTATCTTTATTTGCTATCTCACATTTGTTTCTTTAGCTAGTCAAGATGAAACTAGCATCTTTCATTCTCAAACTGGTTTTTAGTGCTCCGTTTAACTACTAAAAAGATTTAGTTGAAACTACGAGCTCCGGGGATGTTTGGAATGGCTTAGTAAAACGTACTGCTTATTACTTATTGTTTTATACTAACATGCTCTATAAACTAAGCAGTGTGGTCTTTGGAATTGCTTATAAATAGTGTTTGTTGTTGGTTACCCAATATATTGAAACGGATGTCCGTCTCTTGAGAACAATCCATGATGTAAATTAATAGCTTTGTTAACTCTTGCTTTAAAAAAAAAACCAATATTGTAACACCCCAAAAATTCGGGTCTAGCGGAAGCATACATGCATTGGGGTGCTACGAAACCGGTATTACAACACAAGGAACAAAGAATGATTTTTATTTCATTTATTTAGAATAAAAGTTGTTATCAAAAGCATATGGTTTACATGCTATGAAAATAGTGCAGAAATAGGCCCATAAAATAATTAAAGCGGTCCCAAATGTTCATCAGGGTCACCTATGACCATGCCCCTTGCCAAGCACCTTCAAATAGTGAGCTATCGCCTTAAACCTGAGAATACATGCTAAAGGCCAGCTTACGCTGGTGAGTCCATAGAGTTTAAGTTATACAACAGTTGTGGACCTAAAGAGTTTAGGTTATAAAAACAGTTGTGGACCTGAAGAGTTTAAGTGCTATGCGTGACTAGAGGCATGTATAGACATCACAATCCAACATCATCACAATCACAATCTCAATCACAATCAATAGTTTATCATCTTAGGAAAGATGAATGGTCATAGTGAGTGGGCCCCTCAACGGTCACTAGCCAGGTCGCACAATCACAGTAAGGAACCACCCGTTACTGCCCCGGATGTAGGCCGCTGCAGAGTCTATTCCAAACTAGGGTTAAAGCGCCCTAGCTCTAGGTCAACCTCTACTTCCGTCTAACCTCAACTAGTCAACACATGTAACAAAACAAAGTAGTAGCAGGTCCAAGAAAATAGTTTGAGCTAGGAAGCTCTCATATAAAAACCAGGTAAACACATAATGCCTTCGAATCCAAATCAAGTATATCGGTAAATCAGTCAATCAATCAATCAATCAAATCTTAATCAAACCGTTCACGTAATCAGATAAATAATCATTGAGTTTAGTTAAAAGAGCATGTATCCTCCCCCAAAAATAGTTATGAAAACTTGTTTAAAAAGTAGGGGGCTATGAACTCACCTTAGCCATAGCAATGCAAAGATCACGACGACACAACTTGGCATCTAGAGCTAATCACAACGATATCCAAAAGATGGGCACGACGGCACCAAGTAGTACGAACATGAGGGTACATCCTAATACGCATACGATTATCTCAAAATAAAGCTCGTATAAAGTCTATAAAGACGATGTGTCATAGTTTTCGTGGATCACTCAAATCATTACTTTATAAAAGTTTAGTATCAATGATTTCGTAAGAAAGCTTTATATTTCGTGTGGTGTGGTAATAAGACATAGACTCCAAGATACAACTCACTCTAAAATGAAAGAGACATCGACATACAACTCACGCCAAAGAGGAACAAACATCGACATAGTCATGAAAAATGCTAACAACGCTCAAGCTAATCAAAGAAAGTATAGAAATTGACGACTACTAACTATTTAATATAAAATAGGTCAATTGGTAAGTTTCGGTATTTACCCACTAATCCCCAATAGTTTAGAATACTCCAACAAGTTTTATAAGATTGTTACAAGTTAACAATTCAAATATGAAAGGGTTTTAAGGATTAATTAAAACTATTCATTTTAAATTCTTTGTCGGGTTTTATAAAAATAATCTTATAAAGGATTAGAAATAAAAGTGCAAGTTTAGAAAGTTTTATAAATTTCGGCATGACGTGTCTATTTATGTAACCTTTCTTAGTCCATATACTTTAAATAAACTAAATTTTGCAAAACAATATTTCCCGACAGTTTAACAGAAAACTATAAAGGTATTCGTTGATTATTAGACATTATTTACTTATTGTGTATTCGTTGTGAATCAAATATATTAAATACGTTACGAGTCTAATATATTGTATTCGTTTCAAGTTCAATAAGTCCATATTATCCAACGTCCAATGTCCAATAATTCAATAATGAATCGTCCACTAATTATCCAAATGTTCATGTGTTTTCAAGTTCCATTTCAATAGTCACTATCCGAATTATCCATATCCAAGTTATATATCCCAATTATAGTCCGAAACGTACCAATGATCCATGCCAACAAATAAGACACCTTAGTCACATATTTCAATGTTACTACAAGTTATTTATATTTAGACCAAATAAGTAAAACACATTAATCACATTTTTAACCAATCACACTCCTATTTAGAAGTTGGGCTTATGAGCCCGGTTAGCAAACAACACCCCTTAGTGGGCTTCGGCCCATGTACAAAACCACACAAAACGCAAATCCGTGTACACGCATGAACACCATCTCAATATGAAATGCAAAACATGATAACTTGTAGACAAGTACTCGACCACAACACCCCTTGGTGTTTCGTGGTCACCCGAGGCCAAACAGGCTCTCGACACCCTATGTGGGATTGAGCCGAGACAACAAAACAAGCCAACACACCCTTAGTGCTACGGTTTTAGACCGCGACCAGGACAAGATCGATAGAAGCTCACAAGAGCTTGATACTCCAAATAAGCCATAGGTTCCAAGATAATTTACAATAAGCTGTAAATTACCACAAGTACTTAAACTCTTAGTCTGAAATTCAAGCTAGAAACAAACGCTCACCCTTTCGAGTTTCATGTTGAACCGAACAACCCAACCAACAAACACTCTATAATTGATTTTCTTACCACACAAAGTCTAATACCAAACATGTTTTTGATTTGTTTTAATCCGTTTTCATTCTGCCAACTTATTGTCAATAGTTTAGATCCACAAAACTAATAACCATTTTTAATCCGGTTAATATCCACGAGCTCAGTTTTCAAAACGTTTATAAGGTAGTTTTTATCCACGAAAACCATGAACAACCTGTGTAACGACAACGAGAGGAAAAAGAGAAGGATTCATCGAGCTTACCAATGGAATAAGAAGAAAAGAGTGAGAGACAAGAGTGACGGTGATGGTGATGGTGACTTCGCGAGTACTACTCGGCCCACCAAAACCTTCAACAACTCCCATAACTTGATAAACAAACAACCCTAGCATGACCCTCACTTTAAACCGTAGTAACAAACCCTCAAAACCCTAAGGTTTTGATTCGTATCGAGGCTCAAAACACGCGAAACAATCCTCTTTGACTTCGGATTAATGAAAACACGAAGAGGAGAAAAGTTGATGATGGATTCGAGGATTAAATTCGAAGGAAATATGTGTTATAGTGGCTCAAACGGCGCGTGGCCTAGCTCAAATGAAAGGTAATCGAAAATAATGAAGAATGGTGGTGGAGGTGTAATGGTACGCGAGGCTGTGGTGGAGTTCTCTCTGGATTATTGATCGGAGAAGAAAGGTGTGGGTGTGTGTGTGTTGTCGGCTGCCAAAGGAAGAGAGAAAGAGGACTAAAACCCTAAGAATGAATATAGTGAGGCTTATATAGTGGGTGATTATGTTTAATAATTCACAAGGACCATTCCGTAATTACATTAAAGTTAAGGGGCGGCGGTGTGGTTAATTTCCAGGGACCAATTCTGTAGTTTATCAAATCCTTCACGAAA
This sequence comes from Artemisia annua, assembly GCA_014162995.1. Lineage (NCBI taxonomy): Eukaryota > Viridiplantae > Streptophyta > Magnoliopsida > Asterales > Asteraceae > Artemisia > Artemisia annua. The sequence continues at coordinate 92,192 of LBNU01011027.1, forward strand.
CAAGGTTCGGGGCTCATTTAAGCGAGTAAACGAAAGATTCATGATACGGGAATAACACCAACGTTTTCAGAGTAATATTTCCGATAGAAATGAATATAAATACCTCTAGTTTCTCACAATTAATACCAAACTCAAAATGAATGATCGTTTTTTCAAAAAGGACATGTAGGGAAATTTACGTGTTATCACAGCCTCACTTCCTTAAAAAGAATCGTGTCCTCACGATTCATTCCAAGTCACCTGACAAGGTCTGAAAGAATGAACATATACGCATGAGGATTCGCCTTCACATCTCCTAAGTGAGTTTAAGATCTTTTAGCAAGTTTCGACGAGCTTCGTCGATAGCGATGCGACTTTATGAAAATCTTCTAACTCCAAGGTTCAATATTTCAATTAGGTCAACAAGGTTTGAACATTATAAAATCTGAATTTCTCCAGGAGGAATAACAACTGCCTCATTGGTAAGTCGTTTCTTCGAATTTCGTATATGAAAGGTCGGGAATGCAACTGAGTTCCGACGGTAGCTCAAATCTGTGAGCCATCAATCTGACTCTAGCAAGGATCTAAAAGGATCGATATGACAAGGATTCATGATTTCGACATGTCTCAAAACAAGGATTCAAGAAGTTTACATCATCAGGGTTTCTAACAATTCACGAGCAGCTTACCGCTCTATTTCGACTTCGGACGATCTCCATGGTAGTTTCGTCAACAGGCTCATGGTCAGGAAGTTGGGTATCTCTGTCTTTATCCAACAAGTCGGCGATCGGCACTTGCGACCATAGAGGGTCTATTGCAATGCCGTTGGAATACTGAAATAGTAGGTAAGAGAGAAATTGACCAACAGGAGGTGTCTATCCCAACTATTGCCAAATTCGATTAAGTAGATATGAAATATGTTCTCCAATATTTGAATGGTTTCTTCACTTCAGCCATCAGCCTAGAAACGATACACAGTATTCATTTCCAGATCTGTCCTCATGGCCCTAGGAAGTGGTTGATAAAATGTGGGTGTGAGACGATTGTCTCGATCTGAAAGAATAGAAATCAGCATTATATGATGCACAACGATCTTCTTCACGTATATACGAGTAAGGTTGTCCATACTTTTCGTTTTGCTGGCTAGCAGGAGGTGAACAGGTTAAGTAAGATTTATCAACAGATACTCAAGTAGAGGTCGGGATTCGCTCCCGAGGTATAGCTCATGATATAGTAGCAGAATAGCAATCGACAAAAGGATTTACGAAAATAGCTTATAGGATTATAGGAAAACAACCCATTGTTTATAAAATTGTAGGAATGTCAAAATCTTGATTTTCAGTTTGATTTCATAACATTGTAGCAAGGTAGCAAAACGTTTTATGAAATTGTCTTATTAAGCTATTTGTAAAATAACTTACACGGTATCTAGAAAGCATTTCACCATTTATAAAATGGTAGTTAGATCAAAATTTTGATATTCAGGATAGTAGCAAGGTTGCATTTGGGTCCATAACATTGTAACATGACAACCAAAATATTTCATAAAATCGTTTTACGAAACAATTTCGTAAAATAGTTTGTAAGATAACATGAAAAATAATTCTCCTTTACAAAATAGTGGTAAAATCAAAATTTTGATTTTTGTGAAGTAGCAGTAAAACATCTTGTAAGATAGAAACATTTTGTAAATTAATTTCAAGGCAGTTTCACTATCCAATAAGAGAGGAGCAAAGATAATTAGTATTTTCGAGGGACGAGGGAAGGAATAGGTGGTTGTCCCAAGGATCGTGATTCCGGTTACCTCTCAAAATCTTAAGAATTCTGTTAAGCACGGAATCTTTGCTGATTGACGGACTTAACAAGTTCGTAGTACAATTCTGTAAGAGAAAGTTGATTGCTACTAGCAATCGGTTTGAGTCGATTTACTTGGCACGATACTTAGGTTGGAGGTGGAAAGTACAACCTAGCTTGAACATCGTCACTAAAACAACATTGATTGAATAGCATCGATTGAGAAAACGAACATCCTCGATTAGGAAAATGAACAACATCGATTAAGATAATGAACATCATCGATTAAGAAAATAAACATCATTGATTAACAAAACTCATGATTTGAGCACAAGGCTTAAGGTAGAGGCGGCTGTGACTAGATCGCCAAATGAAACGAGACTAAATGCCAAATCCAAATTTGGAACAAGGTCCAAAAATGACGAGAAAATAGCCAAAATCCAAACATAGCAAATACCAAATCCAACATGGTTAAAACCAAATACCAAATCCAAAATAGTCAAAAGTCAACTCAAGACGTAACCGGAAATCAAATCAAAACGAAGCCAGAAATCAAATCCAAACGTAACCAAAATCAAATCCAAACATAACCGAATCAAATCCAAACGATAATTCCAATATGATCGACGAGGCTTATTACGATAAGCAGCTCAGATTCAAATGATGTCAATCGGGTCTAACCCGACCCAATGCGAACTACGCCCGATGGCGACAAACAAGAATTCCACATAAACGAGGACGTTTAGTGGTTTCAGAAGCATTACGATTCATGAGGTGTTGTGATGCCAGTGTGTCGTGTGCAAGTGCAGGCTTAGGTGTTATGTTCAGTGCTTGTGTGTGCACGCAAACTTATCATTCCTAAAGGCAAACTCTAACCCGAACATAATACTGTTATAACTACCCTTAGTATCGCAAAATTCACCTCTGAGCCAGACATAGTTGATCAGGCCATGTCCAACTGTCCCTGGTTGAAGGTAGGTGATCAGTCTACATTCAGCCGAGGTACAATGAATTTGAAACACTCAGCCTAGTTACGCTAGTAATATGTCCTTTATATCCCAAAATCATTCCCAATACTACGACTAGTGTGCAAAATCAACATTAGTAATGAGATTACGCAAGGAAATAGCGTAACTCAGTGATAGATGTATTGCTTGCATAAGAATATGGAAATGCTCACGGTGAATAGCTAGAATAGAGGATATGAAATATCCAAAAGTAAGGCACACACTAAAATGATTATATCCTCAAACTTATCAATTATATCATAAACAATTCATCACAAATACCATCAAATGTCTCATCAGACTTATCATCAATCATATCATTCAATATCTTATCCAATATATTCTCAGTTATCTAAATCCTCAAAGAAAATCTTATGCGAGGCATCGGCTTGGCAGGCAGGCACGTAGCGGTCATAGGGTTTATTTTTCACAAAAGTGGTTATAGTCTAGGTTTAAAAATTATCCAGTTCTCTATAACCTCGGCTCTGATACCAATCTGTAACAACCACAAAATTCGGGTCTAGCGGAAGCATACATGCATTGGGGTGCTACGAAATCGGTATCACAACACAAGGAACAAAGAATGATTTTTATTTCATTTATTTAGAATAAAAGTTGTTATCAAAAGCATATAGTTTACATGCTATGAAAATAGTGCGGAAATAGGCCCATAAAATAGTTAAAGCGGTCCCAAATGTTCATCAGAGTCGCCTATGACCATGCCCCTTGCCAAGCGCCTTCAAATAGTGAGCTATCGCCTTAAACTGAGAATACATGCTAAAGGTCAGCTTACGCTGGTGAGCCCATAGAGTTTAAGTTATAAAACAGTTGTGGACCTGAAGAGTTTAGGTTATAAAAACAGTTGTGGACCTAAAGAGTTTAAGTGTTATGCGTGACTAGAGGCAGGTATAAACATCACAATCCAACATCATCACAATCACAATCTCAATCACAATCAATAGTTTATCATCTTAGGAAAGATGAATGGTCATAGTGAGTGGGCCCCTCAACGGTCACTAGCCAGGTCGCACAATCACAGTAAGGAACCACCCGTTACTGCCCCGGATCTAGGCCGTAGCAGATTCTATTCCAAACTAGGGTCAAAGCGCCCTAGCTCTAGGTCAACCTATACTTCTGTCTAACCTCAACTAGTCAACACATGTAGCAAAACAAAGTAGTAGCAGGTCCAAGAAATTAGTTTGAGCTAGGAAGCTCTCATATAAAAACCAGGTAAACACATAATGCCTTCGAATATCCAAATCAAGTATATCGGTAAATCAATCAATCAATCAATCAATCAAATCTTAATCAAACCGTTCACGTAATCAGATAAACAATCATTGATTTTAGTTAAAATAGCATGTATTCTCCCCCAAAAATAGTTATGAAAACTTGTTTAAAAAGTAGGGGGCTATGAACTCACCTTAGCCACAGCAATGCAAAGATCACGACCGACACAACTTCGAATCTAGAGCTAATCACAACGATATCCAAAAGATGGGCACGACGGCACCAAAGTAGTACGAACATGAGGGTACATCTTAATACGCATACGATTATCTCAAAATATAGCTCGTACAATAATAAAGTCTATAAAGACGATGTGTCATAGTTTTCGTGGATCACTCAAATCATTACTTTATAAAAGCTTAGTATCAATGATTTCGTAAGAAAGCTTTATATTTCGTGTGGTGTGGTAATAAGACATAGACTCCCAAGATACAACTCACTCTAAAATTAAAGAGACATCGACATACAACTCACGCCAAAGAGGAACAAACATCGACATAGTCATGAAAAATGCTAACAACGCTCAAGCTAATCAAAGAAAGTCTAGAAATTGACGACTACTAACTATTTAATATAAAATAGGTCAATTGGTTAGTTTCGGTATTTACCCACTAATCCCCAATAGTTTAGAATACTCCAACAAGTTTTATAAGATTGTTACAAGTTAATAATTCAAATATGAAAGGGTTTTAAGGATTAATTAAAACTATTCATTTTAAATTCTTTGTCGTGTTTTATAAAAATAATGTTATAAAGGATTAGAAATAAAAGTGCAAGTTTAGAAAGTTTTATAAATTTCGGCATCACGCGTCTATTTATATAACCTTTCCTAGTCCATATACTTTAAATAAACTAAATTTTGCAAAACAATATTTCCCAACAGTTTAACAGAAAACTATAAAAGGTATTCGTTGATTATTAGACATTATTTACTTATTGTGTATTCGTTGCGAATCAAATATATTAAATTTGTTACGAGTCTAACATATTGTATTTGTTTCAAGTCCAATAAGTCCATATTGTCCAACGTCCAATGTCCAATGTCCAATGTCCAATAATTCAATAATGAATCTTCCACTAATTATCCAAATGTTCGTGTTTTTTCAAGTTCCATTTCAATAGTCACTATCCAAATTATCCATATCCAAGTTATATATCCCAATTATAGTCCAAAACGTACCAATGATCCATGCCAACAAATAAGACACCTTAGTCACATATTTCAATGTTACTACAAGTTATTTATATTTAGACTAAATAAGTAAAACACATTAATCACATTTTTAACCAATCACACTCCTATTTAGAAGTTGGGCTTATGAGCCCGGTTAGCAAACAACACCCCTTAGTGGGCTTCGGCCCATGTACAAAACCACACAAAACGCAAATCCGTGTACACGCATGAACACCATCTCAATATGAAATGCAAAACATGATAAATTGTAGACAAGTACTCGACCACAACACCCCTTGGTGTTTCGTGGTCACCCGAGGCCAACCAGGCTCTTGACACCCTATGTGGGATTGAGCCGAGACAACAAAACAAGCCATTAGTGCTACGGTTTTAGACCGCGACCAGGACAAGATCGATAGAAGCTCACAAGAGCTTGATACTCCAAATAAGCCATAGGTTCCAAGATAATTTACAATAAGCTGTAAATTACCACAAGTACTTAAACTCTTAGATTGAAATTCAAGCTAGAAACAAACGCTCACCCTTTCGAGTTTCATGTTGAACCGAACAACCCAACCAACAAACACTCTATAATTGATTTTCTTACCACACAAAGTCTAATACCAAACATGTTTTTGATTTGTTTTAATCCGTTTTCATTCTGCCAACTTATTGTCAATAGTTTAGATCCACAAAACTAATAACCATTTTTAATCCGGTTAATATCCAAGAGCTCAGTTTTTAAGGTAGTTTTTATCCACGAAAACCATGAACAACCTGTGTAACGACAACGAGAGGAAAAAGAGAAGGATTCGTCGAGCTTACCAAAGGAATAAGAAGAAAAGAGCGAGAGACAAGAGTGACGGTGATGGTGATGGTGACTTCGCGAGTACTACTCGGCCAACCAAAACCTTCAACAACTCCCACAACTTGATAAACAAACAACCCTAGCGTGACCCTCACTCTAAACCGTAGTAACAAACCCTCAAAACCCTAAGGTTTTGATTCGTATCGAGGCTCAAAACACGCGAAACAATCCTCTTTGACTTCCGACTAATGAAAACATGAAGAGGAGAAAAGTTGATGATGGATTCGAGGATTAAATTCGAAGGAAATATGTGTTATAGTGGCTCAAATGGCGTGTGGCCTAGCTCAAATGAAAGGTAATCGAAAATAATGAAGAATGGTGGTGGAGGTGTAATGGTACGCGCGGCGGTGGTTGAGTTCTCGCCGGATTATTGATCGGAGAAGAAAGGTGTGGGTGTGTGTGTGTTGTCGGCTGCCAAAGGAAGAGAGAAAGAGGACTAAAACCCTAAGAATGAATGTAGTGAGGTTTATATAGTGGGTGATTATGTTTAATAATTCACAAGGACCATTCCGTAATTACATTAAAGTTAAGGGGCGGCGGAGTGGTTAACTTCCAGGGACCAATTCTGTAGTTTATCAAATCCTTCACGAAACAAGGTTCGGGGCTCATTTAAGCGAGTAAACGAAAGATTCATGATACGGGAATATCACCAACGTTTTCAGAATAATATTTCCGATAGAAATGAATATAAATACCTCTAGTTTCTCACAATTAATAGCAAACTCAAAATGAATGATCGTTTCTCCAAAAAGGACATGTAGGGAAATTTACGGGTCGTCACAAATATGCTTTGGAAGCTATTATGTCATGTTACTTTTTATAGCTAGTAAAACAGTATGTTAGATCGATCATTTACCTTCACCACAAGTCCACACCAAAAGCATAAGTACCATGGATGCTTCCCTTTCAAAATATATTTTTTAATATGAATAACCCACACCTTGACGTTTGATGCTAATTACAGTAACAATTAAAATTGTGAACATTTTAAACGTTTTGTATTGGGGTAATACCAAAAAAACGTATAATACTTGTCCAAAATATCACTTTCGCGTAGCGAACTTTTTTTTTTCCTCATTTGCATACTAAACTTGCATTTTATTGCCAAAAGTACGTACTTTTGGACATTTTTGCCCCTCAAGTTACTAAAAAGTCAGGGGCAAAAATGTAATCAAAAGGTCAGAAAATAGTACAAAGTACGTATTTTTGGCAATAAAATGCAAGTTTAGTACACCAATGAGGAAAAAAAAAAGTTCGCTACGCGAAAGTGATATTTTGAACAAGTATGATACGTTTTTTTGGTATTAGCCCTTTTGTATTAGACATTATCTCGACTAACAAGTACTACTTATCTTGATTCGATTCTATTTTATGTGTGTGTTTTCCTACTAATATTATTGTTAATATGTCACGTTCAAAAAAAAAAGAAAAAAAAAAGTAAAAAAAAAGAAAAATAAGAAAATAAAAAATGCAGTTGATACCAGGGAAGAAACGAGAAATTTGTATTAATAATTTCTGGTCACTAGTAGATAGTACAACCACAAACACAACTAAAAAAAGTTTATGTATAGTTTACTTTGAGAAACTAATGATTATGGATTAGTACTTAATTGAGGTTAAATTGAAGATGCCAAACTTTACTAATTTATTAATGATCTCATGACATAACTAAACTAGTACATACATAAACAAATACTTTTAGTGAATTAGTCGTCGAGTATGGACAATTAAGGTAATTTCATGGAAGTCTACATGTAGGGTACTATCATAATGGAAAGGACACGTTCTGAGCGTTAAAGGTCGTAGTATTGTCTAGTGGTCAGTAGGGCTCACATTTACCATATACTAACGAGTGCTGAAATTGACGTGAACTCAACAATTTTTTTCTTTTCTTTGTCTAAGATATGTTTGGTTAAGCTTACTTAAATAGCTTAAAATTTTTGGTTTTCTTTACAGATCACCTTTTTAGCTTATGTGTTATCAAAACACACTCAAAAGTCAAAATAGCTTTTAGTAAGCCGATAAGCTCCGTAGATGAACTTATGCCCCATTAAGAGAAGTTGAAAAGTTCCAAGTTTCTAACCAATACATGAGCTCATTACAAAGTTGCCAAGTTGGCAACTATGTGAGAAAGTCTACCAAGTTATACAAACCAAGATTCTACAACTAACAAATAAACTATAGTATTATTGGTATGCTGACAACAAATTCTCATCTTTTGTATCGGTCATTCGATATCAAACCAATTTTAACTTGTACAAAGAATCGATAGTTCGACAACCAAAACTGCCTAGAAATTGGCGAGACCCTTTAGCCTTTGCCATGCAATTTCATAAGAAAGACAATATCACTTGACTTCAGGACTTCAGTCATCGTACAGTGACTATGCAAACTTTGTAGAAGTTTACATGTGTGGGTATATGGACTTTGGAGACTGTCTGAATCGCAAGGACAAAGTCCCCTTTCCTTAACATTACCATTAGTTCAGAATTTGTTTGTACATATATTACATCTTTTGCTTGACTTTAGAACTCTTTTCCACATCTCGTGCTCGTTTTAGGCTTTTAGGTTGCTTTTCATGATGTTTTTGCAATATCCTTACCTGCACAGTCATAAACACAAAAACACGATATCTTTGGCTTTTAATGTTAGTTTTTGGTCTATAATAGTCTAATAATGGTGAATAAAAGGTATGTGAATAAGCACATACCAACGAGTTCATTATCTGTCTATCTCATTCTCTCTCTACGAAAAAAATACTCTCTACTCTCTCTCACTAGATCTGATAAAACTCTCTTGTAAACCCTAATTTGTGTTCTTGATTTCCTTGATCAAAACACTTGTACTGATATTGTTAATACTTGATTGAGATCAAGTATTTGTGATTGTTGTTGATTTCTGTTTGAGAACAGTTTATTGTGATTGTAGTCTTGGTTTGATCTTAATAAAACTATTTTTATCATTCAATTAAGTTTTTCTACATGGTCTCAGAGACAGGTTTGCTTTGAATATCGTTTTTTTTTTAAAAATTAGGGTTTCGTAAAATTTAGGGGTTACTTGTTTTTTGTATTCTAGATCAATTAACTTGTGTTAATTGATTGTTTTACGGCTTAATTACTTAGATCTAAAAGGTTTTTTCAAAACGCCTAATTTTTGAGAAAACTAGGGTTTGGGAAAAATTGGGGGTTTTTATAATTAGAAGCTTCTGAGATCGATTAAGGTTGTTTAATCGATAGATCTAGTGATTTTGTTACGATTGGAAGTGGTTTTGGTTATTTGCCCTAATTTTGAAATTAGGGTTTGGTGGATCTTGGTTCTTGGATCTGGGTTCGTTGCTGTGTTTCTGCTATATCCCTAGACTAAGTGAATCTAGGGTATAGTAGGGCTGTTATTCCGCTGCTGCTATTTTTTGCGTACTCTGTAACACCTCTCAAGCTCTTTTACTTTCTGTTATTTTATTTTCTGTTTAGAGAAGGGGAGTAGGATCTTGGGATTGAGAAGTTGCTTGATTGTGTTTGTGGTGATAGTTTTTAACTGTTTTATTTTTTGTTTGTCTTGGTGTGTTCTGCCATTGACCTACCACCTTTGAGTGGCAAGGAAGCCTGGGAACTACTTTCTTGACTTTTTTGTGTGCTTTATTGCTCTATTAGTTTCTATTTGTTGTTTCAATATGTCTATTCATGGTTATACTGATGATGAATTTGAACCTGAGGAACCTGTTACATTAATTAGTAAATTGGATTTAAGTCATCCTTTACATTTACACCCTAATGATTCTGCTTCATTGACTGTTGTCTCAATTAAACTTAAAGGAACTGAAAATTATAATGTTTGGTCTTGTGCAATGATTTTAGCCCTTGAGGGTAAGAATAAAACTGGTTTTATTGATGGTACTTGTAGAAGATCAAACATAGATGAAGTTTTGGGTAGACAATGGGACAGGGTAAATGCTGTTGTTTTAGGATGGATACTTAATTACTATTTCAGAAAGAATTGTTTTCTTGGGCAGAATTTTCTCTAAAGGGCTTGTATGTTTGGAATGAGTTAAAGGAAATTTTGATAGGGTTGATGGGTCTGTGACATTTAATTTGCATCATATAAATTCATTCTCCCTGACTCAAAATGGGACTACT
>LBNU01011028.1:9528-20562 GCA_014162995.1 Artemisia annua
TTTTATCACATTTGATTGATTTAATCAAAGACTCATGACTCAAGACATATGACCAAGGTGAATGTTGCTTGATTCCATGTTTGACTCGAGGTAAGATGACATTGCTTACATTGTGACCTTTAACCTAAATATTGTGTCACTCGTTAATTTATGACTTAAGGATTTTAAACATCTATGTTTCTTTCTTTTAATAGTTCATCTTCCTTGTCATTTTACTTAACTTACTTGTCTTTCGTTTGTTGGACTTTCGACTAAGTCATCATCTACCGAAGATGATATCTTAGAAGGAGGTGGTCTTTCGTTAAATGTTCTATTCAACGATTTCTCGACTCTTTTAGGTTTTCTTTCAAACAATATTGTGAACTTTATTGGTTTTTGAAAAAGTCCACGAGATACAACATCATGTGACTAAGTGTCACTTTTAATGTGTAAATCTAGGATGTTGAAGACTTAAAATGTGGAGTTCAAGGATGTTGTTTAGCAAGCATCACAAGAGTACAAGACGTGTTATCACTTTAGGAGATTCTCAGTTAGCTCACTTGTGAGCAAGAGTTAAGTGAGATTTACTCAAGAGTTTCTCATGTTACTCTCTTGACGGTTAAGGAACCGAATCCACCTTATATCTCCTACTAGTACTAAAGATGTAATTCCTCTACGTAGATAAACTAATCTTAGTAAATGCTAATAGCACATAAACACATAGGGATACACACTACCAAATAGCACATAATGCAAGAAGCAAGAGACAATCAAAAGGCAGGTTGAAGCAATGTGTACCTTTTAATTTGCGTAGAGATGCTATCAAGATGATAAGCTCAAGGCGTAAGATCTTGGTTTGACGATACACTTGGAGGCTCAATTTCTCATGTATCCAAGATGGTTAGATAATCATACACAATCATAGAATATGATATTCTTAATCCTTTTGTCATGAGTTTCTATTTAAAGGTTAAGCTAACTCTAAATCTCTTTTCTAGGTTTAACAAAGTTTACTTTCTTTGTTTCACTTGTTGATGATGATCTTGAGTTAAATCCTAATCCGGTTTTATCTCTAAACAACTTTTGACTTCTTAACAATCTTTCAAGAGATTTTGAGCTTTCATCAAATTTAGCTAACATTTTACCTTTCTCATTTTGCTTTTTAATCTCATGTTTATAATGTAGACATATTTTACATTCTAGATCAATTTCAACATTACTCTCAAGTCTAGACATTTTATCTTCTAACAAGATTTCCTTTTCAAAATTGTTCCCTAGGGATTTTCATTAGGTTCATGTTACCTAAGAGTTTAGACTCATTTTCTAATTTAGAAAATTCCAAGAGAAAAGTGTCGAAGCAAAAATGTTTGGTTTCAACATGTACCTTGCTTGTTGTTTCAATGAATTAAGAATCATTAATCGGATGATCATCATCATCTACATTCGTGTCGTTCCATGATTCACAAGCAAGTTCTCTTTGACGCACGTACTCATCTTTACTTGTACTTGTTGTTTCAACAAGTTGAGAATCACTAGTCGGATGTTCATCTTCATCTACATCCGTGTCATTCCATGTTTCACAAGCAAGTTCTCTTTGACATACATGCTCATCTTCACTTGTACCTTCATTGAAAACATTTAAACTAGTAGTACATGTATTCACTTCTAGTAAATGCCTATCTATTAGTTTTTCTAGAACTTCTAACTCATATGCAAGATCAAATTGATCATCTTTGACTTGACATATTTCTTGATGATGATTTGACAAATTTTTCCAAATATCATTTGCCGTTTGACAACTTAACACTCTCTCATATTCGACTCTTGTTAAAGCTTTGTAAATCATTACCTTAGCTTTAGTGTTTTTATCAAATTTGGAAAAATCATTTTGATTTTCAAAACTCGTGTTCGTTGGTTTGAAATCATCAATAGAAATAATATGCCAAAGATCTTGATCAATTGATCTCACATAGTTTTCAAATTTGCTTTTCCATTCAAGAAAGTTTTCTTTTTCAAATAGCGGTGGTTTTTGCCCTTCTTTGAGATTTTCAAAATCCATGGATCGATCCAAGTTTTAAAATACAATATATTTTAAAGAACTTGAGTAACGTAGCTCTTGATGCCAATTGTGGAAAACTAGAAGGGGGGTTGAATAGTTTACCGCTTTTTAGGTTAATTATCCTTTTAAAACTTTCGTATAATCAAAGTTATAATCTATGATATACTTTTATTACTATTGACGATATAAGCAAAGATACTATCAAAGATGTAAACCAAAAGATAATACGTAGCATGCAAGAATAAAGAAAGAAACGATCAAACCATGACACGAGTATTTATCGTGGTTCGGCTACAAGGAACTCTATTTTCCTTGCCCTACGTCCACGCCCCGAGTATCCAACTCGAGAGTTTCTTTCACTAGTCAACAAACTCCTTCTCGGTGGAGAAACCTTTACAATCGTCGCTTACACTTTTTCCGGTACAAAGCTAGATACCGAGTTCTAACTCAAGGTAGAACCAACCTATCGTCGCCCAATTTCCTTTACCGACACTAGGCTAGATGTCGAGTTCTTTACACGGGTACAACCACTCCCATCGTCGCTTACAATTTTACCGACACTAAGCTAGATGTCGAGTTCTTTACCAAGGGTACAACCACTCCCTACACACTATGTATTTTGAGGCCTAAAATACAAACCGATCACTTTTACACATAATACAACTAACGTATAAACTACCGAAGTCTATACACAACAAAGATAACAAGTCTTGCAACGTTGAGTTGAATACTTGTAACTTCTCGAATGACTTTGTGAACTCCTTGCTACATAAGAGAATCACACAAGTCAAATGTTACTGAGTTAGATGAGAGGATATGCAAATAATATGGCCTAAAGTGATGAGGGATTTCTTGCAAGTTGGTTGGTATTTATAGATAACCAAATGTCAGCTCTGGCGGAAACGGCGGCACCCTCACAAGGGTTCCGCCCGTGTACCCCCAGGGTTCCGCCAGGACTGACATGTCCAAACTTGCACACAAAGTAAATCCCTCCAAGACAAACAAGGTCACATCAATATATATCATGCATTGACTCAATGAAGGATACTTCCAAGGTTGTGTAAGAACAAAGAAGGTCAAACACACAAACTTACTATAAGTGCACATTGATGAGATGTGACACTTTCTTATTAAGGAAGTAAATACTAAATTATGACACACACAATGTCACATCAACTTATGCATTGACTCAATGTGGAATACTTCCAAAAGTGTGTAAGAACCAAAGATGGTCAAACACATAAACTTTCTATTAATGTCATGTGACACTTTCTTTTTAAAGAAAAAAGAAATATTAAGTCTAGTTTATACAAGACTTAAAACTAAAGTGATGAATTACTTATAAGCTAAAGTTTGTACTTTGTCATTAACAAAACTTAGCAAAGATCGTAAAATATAAATAACGTTTTTAGGCGATATTTGTATTAACAGAGAACATTGTAGGTGATGAAGATGAAATGAAAGGTGATTGTGGTAAGGTTGAAGATGATGAGGGGTGTTTAAATAATCAAGCATGGTTATGGTTTGGGCAAAGCATGCATTAGGAGACTTTAAGCACTCAAAAATGTTTATCTAAACATGGTAAGGTGGTGATAATCATGCAATAGGTTTAGGATTGCACGAAAGAAGAAAATAGTGCAAAAATCCGTGATCCCAGAGGGACGGTCCGTTAAATCACAGACTGTCCCTTATCACTGGAGGACCGCCAGGTCGATAAAGGACCGCCGGCAGTGGATTCACAGAATTTTGCCCAGTTTTTCATTTCTGCAACCTGCATATACAATTCATTCCTATTTGTCACAGAACTGCATAGACATAAGTTTAACAATAGAGGATGTTATACAAGATCTAAATAAACCAATAGCATCATCCAAGTACAAACATAATCAACAAACATGCATGTCCAATAATTATGATATTAGTTCACATAAATAAACATAGTAGTTCTAAGTACATCAATTAATAGAAGTCATTCAAAGTCATAATACAAATACTAAATCAAAGCACTACATCCATTTCAACAAATGCAAATTTGTTGGCCTCAATCTTCTTCGATGCGTCTCATCCTTTAGGGTCCGATGAATCGTGTGATTTGATATCCCGTTATTGGTTCTAAGACTCCGACAACAAGATTGTATTGACCATTTTGAAGGTAGGGATAAGTTCTCATGAAATAGTGATAGACACAGGTTAAAAGCATCCCATAAGGCATTGACTTTCTGTCATCATCCTTGAGATGCATAAATTGCATAGAGAAGAGATAAGCGAGATTGTGTGGATGTCTAGTGAGAATGCAATAAAGCGTATGTGCCACACAAGCTGGTATGCAATTACGATCTTTTACTAGACCCAGTGCGTTTTCTCGCAGAATGACCGCCATGGGTTGGAGAAACGGGCGGAGTTCACAGACACGGATTTTATCAGGATAGAAAGTGTCGGAAAAATTGCAAAGTGAATTGATTAACTCGGTTTGAGAGGGAATGTAGGTGACATAAGGTCCTTCACATTCACGTTCCTCAACTAGGGAATTTAACTCAGGATCTTCTGAATAGGCGCATTACCCATGGCATGGAATACCAAGAATCTGAGCGAATTCCTCAAGCGATAAAGCGAAGCCATAGTGACTTATACTGAAGGTAAGATGTATTGAGTTGTCATAACTACGTTTAACCTTAATTTCACGAAAGAATTCTAATATAAAGCATATACAAATGTGTTCATTGATAGTGAGTAAACAGTCTAGACCTATTGGTTGAAAGGCTCTTTCAATATGCTCCTGAGTTACATATGAATGATCGATAATTCGACCTTCATGAATGTAACGGGACTCAACATCTCTGAAGCTTTGAACGGAGTCAGGTGGTAAATAGGATTCTAAAGAGATTTTAGGTATGTATGAATGTGTACGATGAAGGTCATAATCTAATATGTGCGGCATGGTTGTACCTATATGAAATTAACGTCACGTTAGCTAGATTTTAAAAAAATTGAGCTTATCCCAAACACCCTCTTTATACCATAATTCATTTTAATTTCGAAATTCTTGATTAATTTCGTTGCATGGTTATGAAAACGTTTCTGACATGTATTAACAATGCATAACTACGTTTTTGTTACGTGATTAAACAAGATTAACAACAGTAAAGTCGAATTGGGGATGACTTCATTTTTGACCCATTTTCAAAATTCACAAATTAAATTAATTAGTTTGTTAATTCGTGTATTATAGAGCTACATTGTTTAGATTAGGTTTCAATTGTTGTTAGTTTAACAAAGAAATGAGAATCCCCAATTTTTAATTTTATGTTCCTATAAACCCTAATAATTCAATTTCGAATTAATTAGATGGGATTGAAGAGATTAACTTACAATAGAGTGATTAGTGAATACAAGTGATTGATGATCTTGATTTTGAGAACCTTGAATTAGTTTGATTTTAGGTGAGTAGGAATTTGGGTGTATGGTCGAGTTTTTCGTCACTTTATCAGCAAAAAGGGGAGTATTTGGTTTAGTGTTGTATGTTCTGCATAAGAAAAACAGGGTGTATGCTGAAAATGCTGGACGGTCCTTTATCGATATGGGACCGCCGGTCGATAAAGGACCGCCGGCAGTGAGTTTGGGTTTTTGCCGGTTTTTGGTGTTTTGGTCATTATGAAAAATCTTTGGTTAAGAATGGTTTTAAAACATAATTATTTGTATTTTAAGACACGGAATTGACTCAATACGCACGAGTAGGCTAAGGAATGGTTATGGGATAGAGTCGAGATAGAAGAGGTAGAAGAGACTCGATACGCTTGAATAAAGAGTGGATTTTGAGTTGAAACAGAAGAAAAGAGAGAGTAAGGCGTTAAATGAGGTTCAGGGACGAGACTTGCATCGGGAAGGCTAGAAGTCAATCATGTAAGTTTCAAGAAAAGTCATAGGCGAGAACTAGAGAAAGGATAAAGAGTGAATCAAGTGTGCATCATCTATAGTGATTGATTGACGCGAAATTCGTTATAAATAATGGTTGTGGTAAGACCATTATTTTTTCAAATAATTTGCTTGAATTCAAAGAAGAATAAGCCTTTAGACATAACGTCTAATTCACATAATGCATATAGCACATATTAGCATACATATATTATCTAGCATGCAATCGAGTAACGATTAATCACATAGTCACGTAAGCATATAGCAAACATTCAAATAGCAAGCATAATAGTCAAGGTTGTAAGAGAACTTACCTTGGCCTCTAGCTATCCTTAATAACACATTACCATAACGTGTGTTGTATGTGATGCAAGACTTGATGAGACTCACTTGGGGAATCACCCTCTTGAATAGTAACACATTCTAGGCGCACATTGTCTTGGTCTACAGTTATCTAAATGTGCACATTGTCTTCTTAATCGGTCATCACTTCAAGACATGTAGATTGGTACACCAATTAGGTTGTTTGTGTGGTTCTTGTCGGCAGCATTACCTACAACAAAAACATTCAAACTAGTAGTACATGAATCTACTTAAACTATGTATCTTTCTAGCAACATATTTTCATCATTTTTGGTTTGAACATTCCCTTGATGAAAGTCTAAAATATTTTACCACATATCATTAGCCATTTGTCATAAAATTGTTTTATCAAAATCAATTTTCAGCAAAGCTTTATAAACTGATATTTTTGCTTCAATGTTCTGTAAAAGTTTCTTATGAAATTTTGATTTTCGAAATCTATTCAAATTGGTTAAAAATCATCAAATGAAATGACATGCTAAAGATCATGATCTAATGATTTCACATAACTTTTAAATTCACTTTTCCAAATGACAAAGTTTTCATTTTTGAAAAATGGTGACTCATTCAAATAGATCCCTTCTAGATATCTTTCAGACTCCATAGATTGATTCAAGTTTTAAAGTACAGTATACTCTAAAGATCTTGATGACTTGTCTCTGATACCAATTGTAGAAACTAGAAGGGGGGGGGAGGGGTTGAATAGTTTCACCATTTCTTTTTAGTTGCTAAAACGTTTCGCCGTTTTTAGGTCTGATTAATGTTCTTTTACAAACTTGTTGAATTCTATTTGTTATGTGATATCTAATTAGCTAGTAACAAATATAAACAAAGAAGTAATGTAAAGAGTAAGGAAAGAACACAACCAAAAGACGCGGCGATTTATAGTGGTTCGCACGAAGCTCACTCTTCATCCTACTCCACTCCCCGAGTACCACACTCGAGAGTTATCAATCACTATATCAACACACTCCTTCAGGTGGAGCAATCCGTACACAAGCTTACACAAAGTTTAACGACACTAAACGGAATGTCGAATTCTAATCGTAGCTAGAACCAATCTACTCCAAGGCCCACGTGGCCACACGAACAAGCACTCTTGTCCAACTTGAATCTTCACCCGATCCAAGCCTTCACACAAATGATATACTTGGTTCTTCACCCGAACCAAGCCTTCACACAAGACTTACTTGGATCATCACCCGATCCAAGCCTTCACATAATGACTCATCTAAGTCCTAACGTACACACTAGGACATCAATCTCCTCANCTTTAAAAACACAAAAATACTTTTGTGGAAATGTTTTGTCAAACTTAAAAATGTAAGTTTAGAAGAAAATAAAATTTCTTTGATCACTTTACTAATGACGGTATAAAGTTTGTTCATACCTGAAGTGACATTGTAGTAGCTACGTAGAAGAAACGAGTTTCCTCGATTAAAAACTTATTAACCGTAACTTTACGTAACATGTCTTTATATTTTGTGATTATCAAAACACAAGAAGATCGAATAATGCGAATAATGTTTTTGACATTATTTGTATTAACAGCTTGTTTGCAAGAAAACTACAAGTATATCTTTTTGAGATATTGAACCAGCATCTTTAGTCACTTATGCTACTAAACATAATCTTTGAAAACCTGAAACTTGAAAGTTGAAACGTATAAAATACAATAATATATGTAAAAGTCATCTGCTGCAAATCCAGCTACTTAGCCAAAAAAACATGTATGAGATAAAAGCTCCAACTTTAACTCCAGCTCCTATTAACTCCAACTCATATAAGTTCCTCATCCAACTACAAGCTACCATCTAGTTTTACCAAACTCTCAACATAAGCAAACTTTTGCCATAATGGAACTATTATAAATTGAAAGTGAAGTGTTTTAATAACTAAATGGATCCCATAATGATAGTATGTTAGCACCTACCCAGACTTTTGGGTCTTCTGACTGAATGAAATTTGGGGGTTAGGGTTCTTGGTCAAGATGAGTAACTTTTTTGGCTAGATAGATATGGAAGAAATGAAGAAAAGAGTGATAGGATGAGATTATGTATGGGTAAAATAGTCATTTAACAAGAATAACGGGATTTGGCAACAAAAAACGGAACATTGACCAAGGGAAAATGGTCAAAGGGACGCATTTGGCCTCAAAAACCTAACTTTTTGACACATGGTGACAATTTTGCAAACTTAGGGTGCATGGCGATGTTTTTGGGAAAGTTTAGGGACCAACAGTGTATTTTTGTCTTTGAATAAGACTATTAAAAAAATAATATTATAATAGGATCTTAAGATCCCGATTCGATCTTATGATTTCGATCTTACAAAACCGAAAACGGTCATGAGTATGATCCCGATCTTGAAAACTTTGGTTTAAAGTAAGAAAAATAGATAGAATACATAAATTGAAACCAAATATAAGTTTAATTTCCTTTTTTCTTCTTTTTTTATTTGCTCTTATTTTAATTTTGTGAAGAGTAGCGCAATATCAGGTTATTTCACAAAGCAACATTGAAATATTGGGACCCGTTGATTGGTGGCCTATATTGAAAAATGACTTGTCAACTACATTTTCCTTAGCATAGACAATTCAACATCGTTACTTTCCACGAGTTTCAACCTAAACAAAAAGATGCTAATTGAATTATTATATAAAGAATGAACAAAATCAACACGTACACTAGTGTGTTTGTTAATCATGAGTCAGCTCATGTTTGACCAAGACTCGCCAAACTGAAGCTACGAAACAAACACACACTATTTAGTATACAAATGATTGATGTCTAATTTCAGTAAATATGATTAAAAATGCAAAATCCAAATCTACTAAAAATGAAAAATGCTATTTAGGATTAATAGATGTAAATTTAATAGGTAAAATAATATGATGGTGACGTATGACACAATCAATGAAAACGATGATAAAAACATTCATTGTGGGAGGTTTAAAAATAAGTTTATGAAACTTGAAAATGTTTCTGTTTTGTTTCAACCGTAGTAGATTTTTATTTCATGATTACATAGCATGAAAAAGTCTTAAATCTTAGACCTTTTTATAATCTTAGAACATTTAATGTATGTATTAAATGAAACAAGTATAAAGCTTTAAAATATTTATACCATAGAAAAAAATTTGGTTTATTAAATCAAAATCTTTATAAATTGTTAAGGTGGCAAAAATATTAAATGTATAAAACTTCATAAAATTTATAATAAAATTTTATAAAATTTCACCATAATAGATTCCTTAAATAACAAGCTAAGGCATGCCATATAATACTCCCTCCGTCCCATATTAAATGTCCAATTTCACTTTTCAAAGTCTTTTTTTATAAACTTTGACTTTAAATATTTATATGTGTGTTATATAATACTTGATGCAAAATATATGAATGAATTGAGTTTTAAATGTATTTTCGTTAGATATAATTTTTATCAAGTATTATATAATACAAACAAAAATATTTACGGTCAAAGTTGAACAAAAAAGACTCTAAAAGTCAAATGTGAACATTTAATATGGGACGGAGGGAGTATGATACAAGGGCGTATGTATAGGTTGATATAACATTACTCAAAATAACTCGCACTCATTGTCCATAAAATAATGTGGTCAACATATACAAATTATTTCACGCGATTTTTAAAATAGAAAAGAAAAAAGACGTGATGAATTTGAAGCCCTAAAAGAAGGATTTTGATCTAGGACATTTCTCTAGACTTGTTGGGTCGATTTGAAGTACGTTCAACATGCTTTTGCAAAAGATAGAGGTCGCTATTATCACACGAGTTCAACCCACACGACGGAATGCTTAATAAGTAACTCGCTACAAACGGACAAACCCGGCACTAGCTTGTTTATTACTCACAAGAAGTGAATTGAAGGTCATGTTTGACCAAGACTTGCCAAAAGTAAACAAACCTGACTTGCGAAAAGTAAACAAACCTGACTTACTGTACATCGACAATATAGGTGCATTGATTATAGACTTAAAGTGATATTCCATGAAACACTGAATTTAATATGTTACAAAAAATGTCTACTAACCAACCCGATCTAGTGACAAAGGAGCAGAGTGGTGATGATATGAGATTGAAATTTGAGTGACTTAAAATCTACCATTCAAGAAGTATGTTGATTTAGTGATATTTAACCTTTACTTGCATATGAAAAATCTGATATTAAAATTATATCCTATATTCCTAATTTCCTATGTAGAACAAGCTAAGAATAGTTTGCCCACCCGCTTAAACATCTTTGCTTGGAGAGTTCAAAAGGATAGTTTGCCCACCCGTTTGAATTTATCTTGACGTGGTATAGATATTCATTCTACAACATGTCCGAATTGTGATTTAGGAGTGGAATCAGTGTCCCATCTTCTATTTTCTTGCTCCATGGCTTGTGATATTCTTGCAAAGATGAGAAAGTGGTGGGATATCCCGTTTACGGATTTTCAGTCGTACGATGATTGGTTTATTTGGCTTTCAAACCTGCGTTTAAGTGGGAAAGTGAAGAATGTTTTAGAGGGTGTTTTTTACGTGGTATGGTGGAAGATTTGGAGCTTTCGGAATCAACTCCTCTTTAGTCCAAGCAATCCTAGAAGGGCGACGTTATTTGATGATATTGTTTCGCAATCTTATAGTTGGTGTTCTAATAGATGTAAATCCAAGTTTAATTGGATAACTTGGATGAAAGATCCTAAACTTGCTATTTT
>LBNU01011028.1:21087-53342 GCA_014162995.1 Artemisia annua
CAATATAGTGCATTGATTAGTAGACTTAAAGTGATATTCCATGAACCACTTGAATTTAATATGTTAAAAAATGTCACTAACCAACTCGATTCTAGTGACAATAGGAGCAGAGTGGTGAGATATGATTTGAAATTTTGAGTGACTTAAATCTACCATGTCAAGAAGTAATGTTGATTTTAGTGATATTATCCTTACTTGCATATGAAAATCGGATATGTAAAATTATATCCCTATATTCCTAATTGTCCTTATGTAGAAACAAAGCTAAGATAGTTTGCCCACTCCGCTTAAACACCTGCTTGGAGATTTCAAAAAGGAAGTTTGGCCCACCCTTTGAATTTATCTTGACGTGGTAAATAGTTATCATTCTACATACTATGATCCGAATGTTTTAGGCAGTTGAACAGTGTCCCCATCTCTATTTCTGGCTCCATGGCTTGTGATATTCTTGCCAAGATGAGAAAGTGGTGGGATCCGATTTTACGGATTTTCAGTCCGTACGAGATGGTTTATTGGCTTTCAAACCTGCGTTTAATGTGGGGAAGAGGAAGATATTTTGAGGGTTTTTTAGTGGTATGTGGAAGATTGGAGGCTTTTTTTTCCGGATGAAAAAATTCAACTCCTCCTTAGTCCAAGCAATTCCCTAGAAGGTGGCGACGTTATTTGATGATATTTGTTTTCACCAATCTTATAGTTTGGTGTTCTAATAGATGTAATATCCAAGTTTTAATTGGATATCTTGGATGAAAGATCCTAAACTTGCTAGTTTGTGTTAATGCTTTTCTTCTAGCCTCTTATGGCTAGCTTTTCAAATTTTGCCGTTCAAAAAAGAAAAGAAGAACTAGCTAAGAATATAATGACTTACCCTTATCGAGATAAAAGTACTTATAAAAGCAAACCCTATGAGGTCAAGATTCGATTTTGAACGCATGCCACTTAATAGGCATTTGCATGTACGATATATTGGATGGGCTTATACCCATATGTAAGAATGAGGACACACAATGGGATGAAAAGGCCTGAAATCTTAATTTGGTTTTTTTGGACTTGTTAGTTTGAGGCCCAAAACCATGGATATCTAATAAACAGGAATTGAGCCAAAACTAACTGACCCTCCTGCTCACCGAGTACATGACATAAAAATAAACAGGTCAAATACACTTATCTATACTCTAAAACAAAAGTACGCCGTTTAATCATTTTCACATACTTACAATAAGACACTTGTAAGTGATCAAGAATAGGACCCCTTTCCTTTCTTACCACACTAATACAATAAACTTGAAAACAAATTCTACACCTAACTTCCTACAAAGAAACAAACACATGAATTCACCATCCACCTTTTCCCCTCAAAAGGGGGAGATGAACTTGCACCTAACCCACAAGGGAAAAAATGGGCTTTTAAAAATAATACTTATATATATATATATATTTTTTTTCAAAGCAGAAAGATTAAATTCAGAACAATAAAGATTTAATTAAACATATACATATAATGTAGTAATAGTTGTATATTATTCTGAATCTTATCTGCTTTTGCTTTAAAAACAGTTTGCTTTGAAAATAAAGTAATGAAAAGAAGAAAATCAAACCAAGAACAGAACAAAAGTTTGGTAGCTCAAGCCTTCCAAATATGACCATTTCGTCAAGTGATGGACACTCCCTCAGTATCTTTGAGCCAATGCCCCATTCTTCACCTATATTGTGCCAAAAATGAAATAAAATTAAAAGTGGACATAAAAAATGTAATATTGCTCGTGAAACGAGAAATTTCATCTTGCACGGAATTGCTTCGTTAAACAGTATTAAGTGTATAACGAGGCAATGCGCGTGTATTAGATGAAATTATGAATCATTGAATGGCCTATTGTGTTACCTTAAATAGTTTAGTAGCTGATCATACTAAAGTTCCATCCGTGAAACTTTTTGCTCGAAGATCCACACTTCTAAGATCGCGTAGATGTTGCAAGATTTCTTGAAGAAGTTCCATTCCTTTGTCGCCTTTCTTTAATGAGCCAATGCAATGTTTTAGGAACTCTCTATCGGCTTCTAAAGCTTGTAACCTTACGTAAAGTTGATCAACTTCCTCTTCCATGTCGATTCTCTTCTTTTGTAACTCAAATCTTGTGACGGCGGTGTCTTCTAACGTGTTGGGATGGAATCCGTTTTCATGCCCGTTGGAATTGATCGCACCATCATCACTCTCGGTTTCAAGTGCATCAAAAAGAGGAAGAAGTCTCTTTCCCATTGAACCAATGGATCGCCGGTCTTGATAAGGTGTCTCAAGTATTTCCTTTGGAAATCCGTTTGTGATACCATTGGCTTCGTGTCCCTCATAACCATAATTCCCATTCCCGTTTAGATGTTTTCCATTCTCTTCAAAGTAATCCTCTATTTGCCTTACATCACCAAAGTGTCGATCTTCTTCGTCACTCAATATGAAAAGCTTCTCCTCTAAAACCTTAAGTTGTTCAAGAATCGACAGCCTCTCATCCTCAAAGTCCACAAACGACGAATCAAGATTCAGTACGGAGTCAATGGGGGTATTCTGATGTTGGCTATCTTGATTCCCGTTAGATATTCCGTTTTCTTTTGGATCATGATTTAGATCGACCCACAGTCCATCCCCGTCCTCAGAATGGCTACATGAAGCCGAACACGTCCCACTCTTCACACTACTAGCCAAAAACCGCATCCTATCCTTAGTCTCGTATTCCGACACTTTCTTTCTATACATTTCCAATTCCTTCTCCTTTTTCACCATAAGATCATTCAAGAGTTGCAAAGCTTCTTGATCATATTCCGATTGTTCTTCCATCATTCTTTGATAATGCAACGCCTCCATTTGCATTGCGGCTTTCTCTTCTTGTAGCCGGTTTATCATGGCCATTGTCTCACTAGCCGCTACAGCGGACGCACTTCTTTCTTCTTCTAACTCAATATACAACGCTTGCAACGCCTTCCTTTCAGCTCTCAATGCCGATTTAAGCTTCTCATTCGTGTTAATCGCATCGCCCACCTCCATTTCACTTCCATCAAAAGACTCCTCTGCCACTGAATCCTTTCTTTCAATCATTAACAATGTATCATCCACTTGATTCAAGTTCTTCACTTCCTCAATTTTTTCGTCTTCTCGACCCTCTTTAACAGCAAACAAAAAGGCAACAACTTGGTCTCATTTTCTTAAAATTCAACAATAAAACACAACCAAAACAACCATATTGCACGAATTAAAAGATTACCATATTCGAGATTGAAATCCAAGTCATTGGAGCTTGTTGAAGGTTCTTCATGAGATAAAGAATACAAAGTGAAATTATCTTGAGCTTTTATCTCATCACATGAATCCAAAACTGGAATTTCTGTTCCAATTGAAACCTCTGTATCTTCTTGATCTGAAAATTTACACAAAATTGAGATTAAACATATTGAACATATAAAGACAATAAATATATAAAAGAGTTATAAGTTACTAAAATCTTACCTGAATCACCCTCTTCTGTTTCTTTTAGTTCTTCACTATCCAATGGAGTTCCATTTGCTTCAGAAACTGCAAGTTTCTCATCCGGAGAACCACTTAAATTAGCATGAAAAACAAGTGCATTTTCAGTTTCTTCAAATTCCATTGAATCAAGCTGCGCAAATTTCGATAAATCCTCTGCTATTTCTTCTGTTTTTTCCTCAGTTTTTTCGCTTACAGTAATCAAATCCTCCGTATTTTGAAGAACAGAAAGTGTTTCGCGGGTCTCCATAACTAATTCTTCTGTTACTGTCTCGATTTTCGACTCCGACATAGCTTGAGCTTTCTGAAATTCACCAAATTCTTGTTCTTCATTTTCGTCGACTGTTTCGATTGGTACCAACTGATTACCACTATAATCTAAGAAAAATTCAAGATCTTGTGTTGGTAAATCTGAGCTTATATTTTCCTTCTTTTCAAATTGAATCAAATCATCTTTAATTATTTCATCCCCTGTTTCCTCTGTTTTCCCCTGTTTTTCATCCTCTGTTTTTTCCTCAAGATTATCACTCACCAAATCCGATCCGATTAAATCGAGAACCGAATTCCCATTTTTCGACAAACTGATAAAATCCCATGAAGGATTAATCACAAAATAAGAAGAATCATCAAAACTTTTTCTCACAAATTCAACACCACAACAAGAACACTTGACACACACTTCAGCTTTATTTTCTTCCTTACTTTCAACAAAATCAATCTTTTTCGCCTTCGAAAACACGAAACTCTTAGACTTTTCAGCAAGCCCATCTGAGCAATCCTCACACAATTCATTAGATTCTGCTAACTTTCTATGTTTTGAACAAAACCCGAGTTGCGAAATTTCTTTAGAATGAAACTCACATAGATATTCTCTATGAGAATTCTTGTTTTTAGGCTCAAAGAAACGATCAAGACGAATACACCAAAGACAAGGCGGTTTTAGCCCGAAAAATCGAGCATATTTGATTATGAGATATGAAAATAATGAGTTAAGAAGTAGAAGTAGTATAAGTGTCCATTCAAGAACAGCATAGATTAACACAAGTGTGATTTTGTTTGTGTTTTTATGTAACATTGTTGCAAATTTGTTTGTTGCCATTGTGATTGATATGTTATGTTTTTAGTGTGTGCATTTACACACTTTTCACACACTGATCACAAAGAGAGAAAATGGAAATGGAATGTTTTTTTGACTAAGGTTTTAAGCAAAGGTTATGAATGAGGTAAAGTGTATAGACTGTTTTGTTGATATATTTTATTGATATAATTATTACTCTCTTCCCTTCGTCCCAAATTATATGTATATTTTCATATTTCACAAAGTTTAAGAAAATTGGGTCCCTTACAATATTAACCAGTAAAAATTCATTCTCACCCACTTACAAGCATTTTGATTGGTTGAAATTAAAAGTGGACATTAATTTTTGGACAAGCAAAAATAGCAAGTGGACTTATATTTTGGGACGGATGGAGTAAGTAATTAGGTTAACAAATCAATGTGGATTTCTAGATTGTTCTTTGTTTTCTTAAGGGGATAATTTCATTTTAATTATATAAGAAATGAAAAAAAATATATATATATATATATATATATATATATATATATATATATATATATATATATATATATATATATATATATATATATATGTGTGTGTGTGTGTGTGTGTGTGTGTGTGTGTGTGTGTATTATATGAGTATATGTATGATTAGAAGTGAAACATTTCTGGTTGTTGTTTATCACTTCTATTGTACTCATTGTATTTATAAATAAAAACAGAACTGACTTTCTTGACATGTTTTGTTTCTAATGGAAATTAATTTGCATTATTTCATAAAGACAAGTTAGGGTTGGTACTCAATTGAATAATACCAACATGTGTTATTTTCAATTTGGTGATAATCTAAATCATTAAGTTTAGCTGTAGTATTTATCTAAAATGTGAAATTAAAATAGAGATTAGCATATTTTAAAGATGAGTAAGCAAGTAGCAAAGAAATTATGAGAAACTGCTAGATTTTGGTATGTGTTGTTAACAGTTTGTCCACCAACTAATTAACATAACTGTAGTGTAGACTAATCCATTTACAATAGACCATGGGAATCAAATTAGTATAAAAAATATGTCAATTTTATTATATGCTTGTTTTTCAAGAGTATGGATCTAGTGAGAAGAATTAATGAAATGAGAAGAGTGAGAAAAAATTATAGCCACATATTTCAAATAAGGAAAGAGAAATAATAGGAGATGCATCTATTTTTCAAGGGTGCATCTAATATTTGTGGTTGTAATGTCTTCTCATCCTTCCCATCTTAATTATATTTCTCATTTGATCCTAAGTCTGTTTTTCAATACCTAATCAGCACTCAAAAAAATGTAGTAAATATTTGCTGACAGGGTAAGTAATCCCAAACCTACAAACTTAATGAGAAAATTAAACAATGCAAATGCAAGCATGTGAAACTCTTTCATCAAATGTGTATGTTGAATCATTAGTTTGTCAGGTCTCAAGAGTGTGAATGTCTACTATTTTCTTGTTCTTTAATGTCTAACAAAACGATGGTTACTTTTTATACTCCGTAATTTATTACCATTATTATTAAAACATTTGACATTGTCAAATAAACAGACAACAAAAAATTGTATATGCCACGTTTTTGCGTATTTGTTGGATTCTACTTGGTGTTTAATAACAAGAAGATAACTCAAATGTAACATATAATCTACTTATTTTAAGACAAAGTTCTTAAAGTAATCATAGAGTTAAACCCCAACTAAGCCTTGTGATTTGAGATTCTTTCTTGGTTAGTGATGGGCATCAAGACATCAAGTTGGACTGTTGGAGGGACCAAGTAAGAACATAACATAAGTAGGTGGACCACATACAAAGTAAGGTATGGGCTCCACCATGGATGGCATATGTTGGACCTAATCATGCTTGTCTAGCTTTTCCTTTTCTTATTTTTGGTCAATAATCACAAGGGTATGCAAATACTTTACATTGCAAAAAATAATAATCATGTTTAATAATGTTAATTATATTTTTGCTGTAATTAGGATTCAGAAAATATTTGTAGGAAATAACTTTATACAAAGCCAATCTGGAGACCAATTGTATATTTTTTTCAGTATCCATCTAGTTTCCTTTTACAGATACCATGTTAATCATATATATGTGCATATAAATTTTGGTGTTTTAGCTAAAAGCAGTTTCATATAATTATGATAACTAAATGCAAAGTTTTGAACATGTTCAAGTGATATGATTATGGTTCACAATGAGTTGTTCTATTCAATACATTCTCACATGATGAGCAAATAAACTATTAAAAAGAAATGGTATATTGAACCTTACAGCACAATATAGATTTACCAATTGATTATTAGTCTTGTTAACAAAAAAAATGATTATTAGCCTTTTAAAATATTTTATTGTATCCAATTTGATTTTATTGTCATTAGCACCTTTATAAAGAGAATAAATAATCAAAAACCTATAAGAGTTACGGAGTACATGTTTAAGTCAAGTTTTTGTGTCTGGCGTTACATAATTTACCTATCATATGTTGGCTGTAAAATTATTTGATATAAATACGCGAAATAAGACCTTTCTATTTAGCATTTAAAATGATGTCAATGATCCCTCAAATTATAGTTTGTGAATATTGATTCTCTCTCAAAATATAAATTAAAAATGTTTGTTGATTATTTTAGAAACCAATGGATATGACGTTCATAATGTCTTTATGGTCGGCGTGAATTTTTGAAAGTGAAATGTGTGAACCGTGGAGTTTCAAACTTTGCGGGCAATATTTGTAACCCAACTATATTCATCCAACTATTCAACTACTTCAAGCCTTAAAGAGTTTTTCTAGATAATGTATAACTTTATTTTAAATATAAAAAAATTTCGGGAGAAATTACTCTTTATTTAACAATAAAAATAAGATGAATTTCATATCTCTCTTTTCTTCATGATTAGTTTCATACATACTCAAATTATATTTTTTGGATGCATAATATAAAATGCTTTTAAAGCATGTTTTGGATGAAGATGAATTTTCTGATTTTGAAAATGGGAGATATGAAATTGTCCCAGAAAAATAAAGAAAAAGGCAACAACAATTCCTTCGGTTTACTTGCGTTGAAAAAACATTCTCAAAAATTGCAGAAAAGTCCCTGTCGTTAATTGTTCATTATAGAAACAATCCTTTAGTTTAGTTTGGGGACTGTTTTTATAACAAAAAGGGATATACACGTCCCTTTGGTTTACTTGCGTCGCAAAAACAGTCCGAAAAATTTAAAAGAATCGTCCCTGTCGTTACTTACGTTTACAGAACAATCACTAGATTATATTTAAGAACTGTTTGTGTAACGAAACATTACATAAATAGTCCCTATAGTTACCTACCAATTCAAGAAACAATCTTTGCCCACGCATTGCAATGAAGCGCGAGTAAAAAGATTCTCGTTTTTCACATTATAAATTCGACAAATTTATATATGATTTTGTTGGTCATAAAAAATTTACCTATATATAAATCAAGAAACTATGAAAGAAAAAAGATTGTGAGATCCGAGAGCCTCTACAAACAATTCAAAAAGTACCATTACAGCTTATTAGATCCCCTTTAATTTTGCTTTTTCTATATATTTTCTATGTTTCATTACTTTATTTTATTTTATTTATTTGGAAAAAGGACAATACACGATACATTGGTAAACAGGGTCCGAACAATATAATTGAGTTGCAACAAGTAGGCTGTAGGCACATCCACTTCACACCAAAACATTATGTTATGTCATTTTCTTTAAAAAATAATATAAGTACTTTCTCTTATTCGTGTAACTAGCTTTTAGAAAGACCACAATGATAACATTTATCATGTGAGCAAGTGAGCAACATACATGATTCATATGAGCTTAGTAGCTGAAATCAAAGAACCTGAGGACCATGTCATAGAAGGATATCGATCCACGTAGCCAATGTGACCGTGTGAGCCGTGATAACTAATTTTGTCTCAGGCATAGCAAGATCATTGTGACATTTGGAGTTATTTTGCTAGTAACACTATC
This sequence comes from Artemisia annua, assembly GCA_014162995.1. Lineage (NCBI taxonomy): Eukaryota > Viridiplantae > Streptophyta > Magnoliopsida > Asterales > Asteraceae > Artemisia > Artemisia annua. Next base: position 29,671 of record LBNU01011028.1, read on the forward strand.
ATGCTAATTATCCATACTTATATAAGTCGATCAACACTATGTTAATTGAACATAGCGCGACAATGAATCATCATACAAATACGAGACAAACACAACTAAGTAGTACTGCATTTGACTCCTTCGACTACACACATTCTCTATATCTTATTATAGATAACAATATTCGACTCGCGTGGTGGGATATGACTATCTATTTTCTACCTTCTTTATACGATTGTACTTTGTTCTAACAGAGTTAAGCATTGCATTGTTGTTGTGACTCGTCTATTTAAAGTTTAGTTCCCTTTCCATTAATGAATTTTAAATCAGTTTAACTCAAAACGAAGACAAGAGTATATATGTAAACATGTGTATTTGATATATTATTCCAAATAATCTTGAATGTCTAAATGCTTTGATTTTGGGTTTGTGTATTTCTAACCCCACATCTTCTTACTTTAGATTTTTTGAATAGACAATTGCAACAATGACACCTTACCACCCACTAAGTTAAAAATAATTGCCCAAGATGGATATATCATCATTAATGGTCTTTATTGGCTCTCATGTTAATTAATTAGATCTTATAACTATTAGCAGATGTTTAGATAGTACTACAATAACTACGGAGTAATTATTTTGATACAGCAAATAACAAAATTAAATAATAAATGCAAAATGTTTTATTAACCGGAAAAGAAAACTCTAAATGTTGTATTGTTCATGCCATCTTATAACTATATAAGTATGGTTTTAACTTTTAAGATTACAAAAATGAAATATCCAAGTTATGTGTAGCTGTTAAACGCATTAAATTAAGTTGAATGAGTATGTTATTAGTATGTTATTGACATCATTTTTTTGTATTTGCGTGGGTATAAAGATACCCTCCACCAACGATATATATAGATTAAAATTCAGAAAAATAATTTTCAATGACCTTTTGGAATCAACAATGATGAAAATGATCTGTATTCATGTGCTATCGTATCTTTGTCTACGTATAAGATTAGGGGTAGTTTTTAAATTCTTTCCATAGACTATTTTAACATCACATATTGTTATAACTGAAGATATATATGTTCATGATCAGATGAATATGCATGAAACTCTTGTTAGCTTTGCTGTTACAGAAAATAGATACAGAGTATATAATTTTATTTAAACTGTTTTGGAGTCGATTAATTGTAAGAGAAGCAACGGGAAAATCCAAAACACGTCAAGGAAAGCGAGAATGTATTTTGATCACAAAGAAAAGGATGGTGATTTCACTTCTTTCATTTCTTGTCCAATTTAACAAGCATGTTTTAGAGGGATGGTATAAACAAAAAAATGGTTTAGACCAGATAAGAGGAAGCTATGTTTGTTGCTTGTGATACTGTTGATGGGCGATTATGTTTACCTAAACATTGAGAAGAATACGATAAACTGTGATTTTTCGCTCACGACAAACTTGACAATCAAAGACGTCGCAAAATGAGTAGTTTAAAGTACAGGTCAAGAGAGGTCAATTCAGTTGTTTCACCAACACTTGTTTTTTATTTCATTAATTGTGTAGGATTTAAATGTACATATGCGAATACACTTCAAACAACACATTATTCATTCAACCTGTTCATGCCATTTCATTCGTCTTCTACGACCAGTATCTAACCATTTGTGTATATTATACAGCCAGAATCTGACCATTTTCTGTGAAAGTGCTACAAACTTGGAATGAACAAACAATTGAGACAACCTTAATTTTCAAGAACTGCTTTTGCAGCGAACACTAAATCTTTACAAGAACACAATATTTCCAATAAAGGCTTATTACTGCACCAAAAGGACACTAAACATCATTGTGTTTTTCAAGATTCCACCTTTAATCAAAAACCAAAAGTTCACAAACAAACATTAGAATCCTATGATATCAGCCTAGAAAACTGCTCTAAATAAAGGGGAAACAGTGCTGAAATATGGTATCTTATGTTATTTTGGCTGCACTCTCTAACCACTATAAAAACAAAACCAAGAAAAGCTACCACATCGTTCCATATGAGACGATCAACGCATAAATAAAAACGACAGCATAAGAAGACTAAGAAGAAACAGCAGAATGTTTACAAGTCAAATCACATGACATGACCATATTATCAACCATGAGTCATTGATTACAACTACTTACGACTCGCAGAAAAATTATGACTAACAAGAATATCGTATCTAATTTCTTGATCAAATGCCAAACCCACAACAAAGACCTCATCATCTTAAGATATATATACTAACAAACTTGAGTATTTTTCTTTTTCAAATTTTTGTAGAACTGTATTACAGTAAGGTTGCTCCAAATGGATTGGTTGTTTGGGGATGAGCATTATTATTGGCTGGAAATGCACCAAACCCTGAATCAACAAAAGGGTTTGGTGGGGCCATCATCAGATTCTGTTGAGGCTGTGGAGAAGGATAGGTAGCCATTGGTTGGTACTGACCAAATGGATTAGCCTGATACGATGGGTTAGCCTGAAACAGTGGCATTTGACCTGCTGGAGCAGACATACCAAATGGGTCAGCTGCTTCAAATGGGTTTGGTGCTGGAGATCCGTACACGGGTTGTTGAGAGGCTCTATATGCTCCTTCGTCGTACAGACTGTTAAGTGTGAGCGAGTCCAAACCACCAGCCTACCAATAGAAAATAGATATTGAAAAAATGAAGAAAAGATTATCATTTGTAGCAATAATCCTTAGAGCAACGTTTACCAGTTGCCTGTCTTGAACTGAAGAGATATCGGCACTGGGAGTGGTGACCAAAGCAAGTTCCCAACCCGTTGGATCAAACTCTTTTGCTTGGAAACCAGATATAGAAGATGTGGTATCTAAAACAGCAGAAAATTGTTGAGTACATATCAAATGTCTAAGATACCGTTGACTAGAATAAAATTTACAAAAATTACCAGAGGAAACAATGGCAAGAGCCAGAGCATTGCTATCCTCAATGGCCGATCCATTGGGCGCATCGAAGTTCAGTCCCTGAACAAGGCATTCAGTAAACAGTGTTACAAGCAAAAAAAAATTGATAGATAAACGGCAATTTTGACCCATTTACTTATGAGTGGGTCGATTTGGGTCATGTTTATTTCAAACAGGACATATATGTAGGATTTAAAAAAAGGGAAAAGGAAAAAATGTCTAAGAGATTGAACGTTGTAGGAAGTCTTTTTATAATGCATACAACTTCCTAAATTGTTTCTATTCAGATATTATAATTATTGTCATAAACATACCATTTTTGTAATCATAACTGAATGCATTCATTTATTGTAAATTTCAAAATAAACACAGATGTGTTTGCAGGCCCAACCCAGTACGAAATATTGACCAGAACAGTGTCTTCCCGTCACTAACCCACCAATATTGCCACCTTTAAGATTTAAGAAAGAGGTTTTTCCATTGTAGACATGACGTACCATGAGTGATTAATAAACAGAAATATGAAAAAATTACCAATAAATCATCAGGGTCCCTGCTGTTAAAAGTTGGTGGCGGAGGCTCTTGTGTGGGCTCAGGAACATCGTTAGAAGCTGCAAAGTCTTCAATAGGCACGGGTTTAGGTTCTTCAACAGGTGAATCAGTATCTTCTTCATGAGGTGTTGTATCTTCTTCTTGTTTATATGTCAGCATAAGCCTTTCTGGATATTCCTGTTTACCACGCATATTTAAGATAATGACAATGCATACAATAGACGAGATGAAAATAAAACTTATTATATCTTTTGGCGTTTAATCACAAGTAAAAATCAACACTCACTAGCTGTGTTGGCCCGGTGACAAGCCTAGGCGCCTCTCTAATGTACTCTTCCATAGTCGCAAGAAAGGATTGTGGAGGCTGCAACAAGTTAAAAAAAATAACGGTAAGAGAGACAAATGACAACAATACCCCTCATAAAACTTTTAGTCACCATAGAAACGAGTAATGTGGTAAATATCATACTTCTCTGAGAACAGGGAATTGGAAATTTCTAGCAAGTTCCAATCCTTTGCAAACTTCATAAAAGTCAGAAAGGCTCCCGGCCTGTATAAGAATCCAATTAATAAAATTATCAATTATGCACTTGCTAACGGACCTTTTCAAACCCAATATTGTGTATGCTTTATATTACCTGTTGACCGGCTCTTTTGTATATATCCAAGGCTTTGATAGCTTCATGTCTTGGCATCTCAAAAAACTGGATACAGAAAAGGGTTAAAATAAAATACTAACAAGCAAGCAAACGGTCTGCAGTGTTTTAGAGAAACTATAATAATTTACCTTATCAATAAGATTGATAATTCCATCATTCACAGCACAATATATTTTAAAGCTCTCTTTGAGTACCTGAAAGTTATTAACCCTGATAATGAGTATCAACTTTGTAGCAAGTACTATTATTAGTTTATATTTGGGGTTACATACCAAAGCCAAGGCATACTGAATCAAATAGTTGCCGACAGCTGCACCCTCAGGCTGGAGAAGACAAGAAAAAGACAACTTTAATCAACTGAAATGAAATTAATTCTAGATAATATCACGAGAAGAAATATAGAGGATAACTTGCCCTGCATCCCATAAGACGATACAGCAGCTGCTGTAACGAAGGCAGTTGCTCCAGTAGGTCTTCGCTTTCCAGATCCCTCGTTTTGCTATAACCCTGCATTGACAAATGACGAGCATTATTCACCAATTCTTATTTTTTATAACAATTTACCTGATATTTTACAAATGGTATATTTGCCACTTATAAAGAGCAAGTACATGAAGGTAAAGTTGTAATTGGCGCAATTCTCATTCAAGGTCTATCTAACATTCTGAATCTAACATGCTGCAATCATTTTATTACTATATAATATACTAAAACAAAGACACGAACGTAAGACTAAACTGACGATGAATATTCTGTTTCATACTTATATTTTATCACAGAATGTGTGTCTGGCTTTTGTAGTAAACCTTTGTAACTAAATACTGCTTGCGGATATAAAAAATAGTACTTGATAGATGATATCAACCATATTCAAATACAAATACTGTATGAATTATGGACTCAAATATATAACTTGGAAGTAGCTATCCATGCTAATTCTATTACTTAACATCTTAATTTGCTTTGTGATTTTCTACCAAACTCCTGGTAGACATCTAAGGCGGTGTTTTTTTTTTTTTTTTTTCAAAAAGCAATTTTCACTTTTGTCTGCAAGCGGGGAGAGGAAATGAAAGATGTGACTTTGTTTTTTCCTCTTACGTTTACAGGCGGGAAGAGGAAATGAAAAAAGTGCGTTTATTTTTCCTCTTATGCCTGCAAGCGGGAAGAGTAAATGTTGTTTATTTTTAGACATAAGAGGCAAAAATGACTTTTTTCTCTTCAATTTCATAGAATTTTTTGTCTGTTTATCACTTCTTGTATCTGAAAAACTTCATATCCACCAGTTCTCTCGCAGAGATTAGACATAAAACATCTGAGAAAACAAACACAACCTAAATCTTCCAATAACTTCAGAAAATAATTTGCAATTCACAGTTTCTTAGTCTTTCTCAGAGGGCACATCAATGCATTCTCTAGCAATAAGTATCTGTTTCCTATTTGTTCTTATTTTTCTAATAGATTCCAATACAACTTTAAGCAAAGTAAGTTCCCATTTTAGTGTAGATAATGTATTTATTGATTATATATACGTGTGAACAAAATGTACTCTTAAACCTTTCATTTGGAAAGTATATTTATAAGTATGGTTAAACCTAATACAGATTTAATTACCAAGCATACTTGTGATACAGTAAAGAGATGTACTTATTTTGAAAATTTTACTCACGAAACTATGTTCCATTATGCTACAAAGTTTACTGGATATGCACTTTTTCATAAAGTCTGCTTGATTTAGCATAAACAATCCACTTATCGAAACAGATGTATACAACTGGTAATTCTGTTTTAAGAACAATCTCACTGAGTACCAATAAAATTCAGAATTCAACCTTATGAAATACAGAAATCTGTCTCGCCTTATTGTTATAGTGGACTTAAGTTACTGCAGTTTAGCCTTTGTTAACTTAAAATGATGGGCTCGCCGTTTGTTTTTATTTCAATATACTGAACTAAGGTTACTACACTATTCATATCTAAGCAAGTTAATCCAAGGGAGGGTACCTTATTATCTTGACCTTGAGCAGGTCTTGGGATACGCTCAGCTTCAATATCATACTTCAATACTCTAAAGCATTCAAGCCTTTCCTCTAAGAAAAGTCCATATGTACGCACCCAAGCAGAACAATCCCAAGCTGGTAAAAGAAATAACAGAAAATTCATAAGTACTCTTATCATCTTTAAAATAAAATTACTACAGGTTCAAAACAAATAACAAAGATAAAGAACAGACATGATGAGTTAATATTGATGCCATGAACTAAAAGCAAGACTAGGGTGTTGATTAATACCAATAGGGCTTGAATCATCCTTGAAGTTGGCTAGTTGGAGAACACGCCCTCTCTGTTGAAAGTTTAGAAGTTCCTCCCGAAAAGTAGGATCACCCTCCCTTAGTGTCCTATGGATAACTATAAGCGTCTTTAGTGCCACCTGTTGAGAAATAATATAGGTTAGAAAAAAGATAATACAAATTCTAAGACATAATGTAACACAGAGTAGATCAGCAGGGAAATGTTGGAAACTTGTGGCTAAAATCCTTAGTGCAACACATAGCAAATCAGAAGTAACTACTTACGAGCCAATCAAATTCAATCACCTCTAATAACTCTATTCTTACATGGACACAAAGCCAATGAATAGCATACATAGACTAAACTCAAGCAATAACATCAAAAACCATTAATTCAGAACTTCAAGTAAAACTCTAGGAAAATTTTCAATAATTGCAATCTTCCTTGATGTACCTTAGCTTTCCCTAGTTAATAATCAAACCAACAGAATGAAAAACAGTAAAAGAAATACATAAATCTCTGCGATATACCAAGATACAACATCACAATACTAAACCAAAATTAAAGTGATAACAGACAGTAGAACGTCATTGACAAAGTATCCAAACACCCAACACTAAGAAAAAAACACATTTTAATTAACAAATACGAGTAGTTTATAAAAGTCAGGATCAACATGTTTGAAGGATCGCACTAGTTTTAAAAAAGTCCTAAAACTGATTTTCTCAGAAATGATCATAAGTAGCCTTCTTACTAATACTTCCAACAGTCATACAGGAAGCACTAACGCAACTCATCGTGGTAGTACATTGGCATCCACATTGTTAATACAAAACACAACTCATTGTTCTAAGTTCTAACTGAATACGCTCAAATTATTAATCCATAGTTCAAGTTGAAATACTATTAAGTATAAACAACAACATTTGACCAAATCGTACCGTCCAGTTACGGGTCTTGGCCAACCTCCTAGCCAAAGCATGTAAACAATACTGCACATCCGCCCGTGGCCTCACCGCAGACGTATAACCCAATATCTCTACAATCATCATTTCCATCACATAAATCAATTAAATATTAATTAAAAAAAAAAAAAAAAGTAAGTACTTACTTCTGATATGCCTTTCTTTAGGAGGACACTCAACATGATTAGTAGCTTTAACAATAGCAACATCAACATCCTAAAATCATATATAAAAATTAATAAATTAGGGATTTATAAAATAAAGAATAAAAAAGGAATTAAAAAAAGGGAAATGAAATTAAGACCTTGAAATCACTGTTGACGTGTGCTAATCCGACAGTTGTTTGATCTTTGAGTGCACCATAGGCTTTACGCCATGTCTGCATAGTACCCATTTTTTTTTTAAACTATGTGTGTGTGTTTAGTGTGTGTGTGATTATAGATCGGAGGAGAGTATAACTATGGATGGATTGGAATCCAAAAAAGGATTTTGTTTGTGACAACTGCACAGCAAAATCAGGCTGTTAAATTTGGAACGAGTTTTTATTTATTTATTTTTTTATATATTTTGGGGAAAGGAATATGGTCAACTTTTTTGGTTGTGTATATGGTGGGTGGCGCCACCGTCATTACATTATCATCCATTTCTTTTCTTTGTGCTTTATTTTATGTTAATATACCATTACGTAATTGTTTCTAGAATTGTGGAAGTAAAACTAGTGTTAGAATTTGGGATGAGTTTCATTTTCATTTGAAATTACATTTATACCCTCGTAAAACGACAGTTTATAGCGGTAAATAATTATACTTGCGAGTTTATGATTTTGGTTTAAGTTTTTATTGTAAAGCGTGTGTTTTTTGAAATACAAAGTATGTGTTTTTTAAAATTAATATAGTGTGTGTTTTTAAAAAGTTGTCAAGTTTAGAACTGATCAAACTTAAGGTGTATTAAGAGATACTTAAAGGTAATTTAGGCAAATTACACTAATTTAAGTTTTCAATAATGGGTATTCACTCTTTATAAGTAGTAATAGCTTATAGACCCGTGGAATCCACGGGTTTTTAGAAGAATGAATGCATCAAGAAATTAAGCTTGTGAGTAAAGTAAGAAAACAACGAAGGTAAAGATTTTGTATTGTTTTTTAATGGAATAATATGTAATATTTGAATGATACAATAAAGAAACATGGATGTAACTATTAATCTAATAAACGTCCATGCACGCGGCCTACAATCTTCATGGTCTTGAAAAACAAATATATGTAGTGAGCGATAATTAAGTGATAAGCCAATGAACATATCTTGAGCACCCAATAAGTGTAAACAAAAAAAGTGTAAGTAAAAGAAATTTGTGATTGATAATATATGTAAACCTAAAAATTTGCATAAAACATGTTATACGTATATTGTATATACTTCTTGAACCTTGATTAGAGACCTTAAAGAACTTCNATTTCAATTTATCTTCCTTTGGAACAATCTTTTCTATTTTTTACCTGAATGGTATATGAGGAACAGAAACTTCTTCACAGTACAAAATCCTTTTAGAGAACTTGCACATTCACTTCTCTTAACCCGTCCATCTATTCTACTGCTTATTTTACAATGCCTCCAACTAATCAGGTTGCAATAGCAGCATCATAACTCCCTTTATCATCTATCTTTGCAAAGTAAGTTGGAACAAAATGTTTAAAAGCTTGATTGGCAACATTTTGTACAGAAAAAACATGGAGAATATTAGGAGTTGAGATTGAAAAGAGTAGTGGAAAAAATTGGAAGACATAATGGCATTTCATTGAGCCTCAACTGTAGCATTTGCATTTTATCACATGACTATCCGTTTTCATCTTACACATAATGGCATTTAATTGAGCCTCAACTATAGCATATAAGAATCAACATCCCTGTAACTTAGAACTGAGTTGTAACAAATATAAATTACTACAAATTGAAGAAGAATCACATTTTTTACTATAAAAAAAATTCAGAATAAAATCTCACCAATCCAATACGCATAATCAAGAGCCGACTAAGTTGCCGCTTGTGATGCTCCATTCTTTGCTATGCATCAGCTCTGTCCTCAACCCACAAGGAGCATTTCCTACAGATGGTGTCATATACCACGATTAGAAACCAAAAGAAATCCAGTAATTACATAAGTAAATTGGTACTAAGTTATGGCTGCTTACATATTCAAGACACGTCCAGGAACAATGCTTCAAAGAATGTTGATGCGATTAACTTGTAATATCGATCCTTCAGTTGAGCACGTATAACTGGCCTGAAAAAAAAAGTAACCAAAAAAATGTAACCAAAAGAACCAACTAAATTTACAGACCTAAAGATGACATACGAAGCATAAAAACAATAGTTCTTTCAAATCTTTTTTCATACCCATCGACTTGGAAACAATATACGCCATGACTCTTTATTAGTAAACTCCGTTTCTTAAGTTAATCAAACCCATTAACCTACAAAATGCAGATTGGAAACTTTATGAGTTTCAGGCAACACATATTTGTTTCAAAGTTAACATGCCAATTATATGCTCTTTATATCAATATTGGAAACTAAAACGTAACCACAAAACAAATTACAATTCATATTCATAGTTAAAAAGATTTAGTATCAATTTGGTTTATAATTTTAAATTAAGTATTCCAGTTAGCCACAAATCATAAGGTTTATAGTAATAGTTAGAAAGTAAAACCCAATGAAACAAAAAACGCATAATTTAGAGAAAGTAAATCTACCGTAGTTGTAATAGCAATCGATGTCTCGTGAATAAGATCTTCACTACAGATAACACCGAACTTTCCCAGTCCCTGTAATCCCGAAAACCACTTCCATCACTATTATCTTGCTGTGAGTTTAAAAAAATACATATTAATAAACAAAAGGAATCTGCAAACCTGTTTACACCAAACGCAATCCAGCAACCCAAAACCTACAGAAAGAGGATGAGTATCAAAAGTCGGCAAACGTCGTTTCCAGAACACCGAGGATAGTATCGAAGATTATTTATAAAAAAAACTATGGGCTGCCAGTTAATGGACCAAGATCGGGCATTCGGTCTAAACTATTATTGGGCTCCCTGAAAATGACATCATGATGACGTAAGATTGACGTGATGAAACGACGTCGGATTAAACGGTGTATTTACATATATAGTAATTATAAAGCTGCCTATAAATGATCATAACAATCATAAATAAAGGATAACTGTGATCAATGGGCAACGGGTCACGGCTACCATGTATAATCATAAAAACTTGATTAAAATATATGCATATGATTATAAGTTATAGATTAGACCAAAAGAATTACTTTAAAGCTACATACATACCTAGGCGTCAAGGACTATTGAGTCCAGCCAAATACATACTTGAACCAACCAAGTACCACTTTCCTTCTTCATGGACATTTCCTGCTACATACAAGTCAAAGAACTATTCAATGTTTGAGTATTGCAAATATAATTGAAAATAAATTTTCAATCTCTGAGTTTTTTTGATACAACATACATAACTACTTGAGTTTAAACACCCCACGTTGAGTTTAAACAAATGTTGATAGATAGTAATAATCTAACACGAACGAACAGATGAAATAAGTATCGTTTTTACAAAGAACTAACCTTAGCTGATACATTATTTTTTGTTTTTATGCTTTGTTTTGCTTGTTGTAGGAGCTGAGACCCGAAGATATTTTTCCATTCTTTAATCTCTATTCCACACACTTCTTGTAGTGATTTCCACTCTAAAAGATTAAAAAGAAAAAAAAAAGAAATTGAAAACAGTTTGATTGAGTTATATACAATAAAGAGATCAAACAGGGTAAGTTATCACAAATCCTATGAGAACTTCATAACGAGAGAGAGAAAACGATCACAGATAACGTTAGCCTTATTTCAAAACTAAATGGAAGTATCCTGGCAGTTGATTCCTTTATAGTTTATGCAAGTGCTTATTGTGTCTCATAAACATCAAGATAGAACATTTTTTGATGAATGAAGCATGTTCGCATCTGATTCATATTCAAGTAGGTTAGAAAACATGTAGATTCTTTATAAGCATATAACCTGTAAGTTATAAATTGACATAAAAATGAACATATGTATATTAATTAATACATCAGTAATCTAAAGTATTTTCAGTCACATAAACATGCATGTGCATATACCATTTGAAATTGGTTTATCAGTATGCACAGAACACAGCGTAACCAGAAACACGAACAACGCAAATACACCAAATAACTCCTTACATTTTTAGTTCAATACAAAACTTTATAAAATTAACAGATTACTTCAATATATAAATCACTTATTGTAGAATTTCATTGAATATTTCATATGCAAATACCAAATTCTCTGCAAAATAAAGTAACCACTTTGGAATCAACTCATAAAGAACCCCAAAAGAACTTACGGAGTATCTTAGTTAAAATAAAATAGCTTAAGGGGAAACACAAAAACTTGCTTCAAATGAAGATGGAAAAAGGTAAAATATTTTTCTCACCTGTTGTTTGATCATATAACTTTTCTTAAAATTGGTTTCAACATCAAATACCATTCCAACAACACATGTATGAACTAATAGAAACCTGTTACATATGAAATCTTTCATTAGGAACATTTAACACTTTAACTTTAACTTCAAAATAAAGGTGAATAGATAAACTCCCACAAACATCAAACATTTTTTAGTTCTTATAACCCATAAACCAATTAGATCAAATGGTCAATCATTACAAACTTGAATATGAACAATCCTGTATAAAAATAGATTTAAACAAACAAATGAAAAATGTGTTATAATTGAATCGAAACAAACAAAAAAAACACATTACTTACCAATTAGTAAAATCCCCAATTTTAGGGTTCTTTCATGTTGACAGCATAGAAACAATTTTTTTTGTAGGTGACTGAATCAAAGACATAAAGACGGAGTCAAATATATGATTTCAATTCAAAAATTGTAACTTGTTTTGGAGATTATTGTTTGAATGTGCCAGCATTAGATGGTTTTCCAGGTTTTTTTTGGCTATTCGGTTACAAAGGATTGAAGGCATTTAATAATTAGTAAAAATAGCAAATGCGTGTAGTCGTATGAAAGAAGTTTTCATTTATTTATTTGTATGTTATACTGTTTGAAAAGTGATGCATTGAAGGTGTTGTACGCATTAAATCACCGGCCAATCACAAGCGAGACACATCAGCGAATTAATTACAAAGGGTGCTTCATAGAATTGTAAATTATTCTGGTTTATTAGTATAGATAGATATATATACGCTACACACAATTAAGGTGGTTATATTTCATATGGTTAATTAAAGAGACAATTAAGGTGGTTGTATTTGATATGGTTAATTAAAGAGACTAGCGAGAGAATAAGAGTGACCTCACGAATCAGACGCAATCATGTCATTTTGTGTTTGTTTTGCAAATTTTACAGTGTTGCAGAAAAAGGTTTACAAGGCCGATTAATCGCCGCCTAGGCACTACAAGGGCACCAACCTCGCCTATTTATGTAACTGGGTCAAACAAATAGGTAAACCATGGTCAACGGCGATCAATGGCGGTCAATGATGGTCAAACTTGCCGGAAACCCACAAATCTTGCCAAAGGTACCTAAAACTCACCGTAAACTTATTTTTGTTATACGAGATTAGTATTTGGCCCATCATGTATTCAGCCCATAGTATATCTTATATATTGTATCATGTACCAAAACATTATTTATTCAATATACGGTTTTACCAAACTTACATGGTATCAAACCCTTACCACGATCCACCCCACTGCTTCCGCGACTTTCTACCCTAAATCTGCCAATTTTTTTTCTCGTTTAGTTTCATAGTTTCTCGACCAAGTGTGTTGTCGAGGTGTGTTTAATTTGTTTGTCGACCAAGGTGTGTTGTCGAATGGTGTTTATTTTCTGTTCGCTTCATCTTTAATCACTTACTGTTCGATTGGCCACTTTTGTGTTTCTTTATTCCTATTGGTGTTGCTTTGGTTATACTTTATTGTTACTGTTCGATTGGCCACTGTTCTATTAAATATTAATATTACAACCTAAATTGATAGGTGTGGTTGGCAACGTTCATTGGTTATTACGTGGGTTAGTATAATATAGTATGATTGAAGTCAACTGTTTGGGTGTCACAATTAACGCAGACAAACAAAGTGATTTATGATTACTAACCTTAAACCCTAACCCTATAATACTTCCCACGTTCACAGTTAACAACCCTACATTCGCTCTCATACAATTTTCACCATGACTACGGATACACATCCCCCCTCACTGGTCCTCACTTTGTCCGATAAACTTATGGCTATGAATCACCTAACCACCTTTGTTCCCATCAAACTTGATGTTGATGAGATGAATTACTCCTCATGGGTGTATTATTTTTCTCATCTTTGTCATGGCTACGGTATCTTGGATCATCTTGTTGATCCACCCGCGTCCTCCTCTACTACACCTCCTCCACCACCGACTAAGGATGCGGAATGGCTCAAGGTTGATTTCATTATTCGGTCTTGGATCTTCTCCACGCTTGCCTCGAATCTTCAAAAACGTTTGGTTGTACTTAATCCCACAACTGCCAAAGAGGCGTGGGTATATCTTGAGACGATTTTTCAAGACAATAAATGCCTAAGAGCTATGGCGTTGAAGGCGGAATTACGTAATTTGAAGCTTGGGGACTTGACAAATTGATGCTTATTTTCAAAAGATTGAATCAATTGCTTCGGTTTTGAATGGTCTTGGTTCTCCTCTAAGCAATGACGACATTGTTACGTTTGCACTTAAAGGCTTGCCAACCACGTATGATGTGATTTCTACCGTTATTACTAGTCGAGAACCCTTTCCCGATCTCAAGACGGTTCGTTCTTTGTTAACCACGCAAGAGATGCGCATGAAATCTAAAGGTCAAGACCCGCTTGTGGATGCTACATCCGCTTCTCCTATGGTCCTATTGGCAAATAATACTGCTCGACATTCGTCTAATCCTTTGGAAAAAGTGAACAAACCCTGTTTTCTTTTTGCTAAAGGTCATTGTCGTTTTGGTGAGGCGTGTCGGTATCTTCACAATGGTGTTCATGGTAAGTCTACTTTACTCTCTCATACTTCCGGTTCTTCATCTACTATGTCGGATATGGATACCTTGTGAAAATTGTTGGCTAAGTTAGGGTTTACCTCTACGCCTAGCTAAACTACTCCTCCTGTTGCTTATACTACCAATACCTCTCCTGTTACTTATACATTGAATAACCATCCTTATGGACCGGCTCAACTACAATACCAATCCCAGCCTCTTTATTCGGCCCAAGTGTTTCCACAGGGGGTTCACGGTTTACCACGGGGGCGGGTCATAATGTTGCGCAAGGGGTTCACGGTTTACCACAGGGGGTTCAGTTTGGGGTGACAGGTATGTTTCCACAGGGTGTTCACGTTGCGCAGGGGGTTCCGTTTGTTGCAGGATCTCAGAAGCCGCAAGGGGTTCACGGTCTACCACAGGGGGTTCAGTTTGCAGGTTCACAACCTGGGGTTCAGTTTGGTCCAGGTATGGTTCAGCAAGGACCCTCGCCAGCCGGTTTTCACCCAAGTCAACTACTGTAACACCCCCAAAATCTGGTTTAGCGGAAGCATACATGTTTGGGTGCTACTGAAATGGTATCACAACACAAAGTACAAAGAACGGTTTTAACTCAACCGTTTAAAAGAAATCTCTATATTCAAAAGTATTTTTGTTTACAGCGTTTCAAAAACAGTGTGGAAGTATAAGCCCATAAAAGAAATAAAGCGGTCCTAATTACATCAGAGTCATCTATGACCATGCCATGCCATGCCAAAAGCCTCCACAACTAGGCTATCGCCTTAAACCTGAAAATACATGCTAAAATGTCAACATGAGGTTGGTGAGTTCATAAGTTTATGTAAATAGCAACTCAGTGTAAAAGAAATGTGGACCACAAGGTTTTCGCGTATGAAAAATCGTTCACATACAAATCAAGTTCAGTTCTAGTGATCTCCGCTTCACTTGCAGTGATAGGAGAAAATCAGTCAAATGCAGCTTACCCAAGTAGGTGTCTAACCGATTACCCAAGTAGTATGCGTCCGTTTGCCTAACCGGACAAACCGCACAGAGAGTAGGTGTCTAACCGATCACCCAAGTGTTTCAAATAGTATGCGTCTATTTGCCTAACCGGTCAAACAGCACATAGAGTAGGTGTCTAACCGATCACCCAAGTGGTATACGTAAAAGTAGTATTGCACACGAGCAATTGTTCATAAAGTGGTTTGCATAAAAACAGTTGCATGTTTCTCACCCCAAGGTTTATAAAACAGAATTATAAGAAAACGAAGCTATAAACTCACATATACATTTCAAGCACTTGTGCCCATAGTATAATAATCCAGTTTGTAATAATAAATCAAGTCACGCGGTTGAATAACCGAACAAGTAATTAAGCAAGAACATAAAGTTTTCAAGTAAACAATTCATTGTTTAAGAAATGCAAATACTGGATTTAGTAAAACGAGCATGTATTCTCCCCCAAAACAGTTGTAAAACAAGTAAAACAGGGGGTATAAACTCACCTCAATGATAGCAATCTGCTAGACAACAAACAATACAATGCAACCGCTCTGACACGCGACCTAAATCAGTATGGTAAGTCTTAGCGTACTATTCGTGTTTTAAATGTTTTGACTCCATTGAAAAAAAGTGTTATGTGTGACCAAGTGCTCGCGTATTTCTTGCTTGTTGTGTGGTACGTACATTTCAAAAGTAGTTTATTAGAAAGGCTCTTGGTGATGGCTCGTGGTGAAAGTGTATGGTGAGAGTTTGTGTGACGGAACATCCGTACGTCGTATTCATCGTTACCATTCATAAGTAATATATATATATATATTAGATATATATATAGTATATATTACTATATATAATATATATATATATATATATATATATATATATATATATATATATACTATATTATTTAGAGTAATTACAATAGATGGTCCCTGTGGTTTGTCCAAAGTTTCACCACAGTCCTTAGAGTTAAAGTTGCATGGATAGTCCCTATCTCTGAAAGAATACACCATAATGGTCCATTTTTTAACTGTCGTTAAGTGACTTCCGTTATTAATTTACACGTTAGTCCTTTTTGGTTAAATATCGTTGCCTCGTTTATCTTTATAATAACGGACGTTATTATAATTTAAAGGTTTTTCGAATTTTCTTATCTTTCATACGTTTTCATCCGTTTTTATACGTTTTTCGATGCGTTTAATCCGTTTTCGTCCGTTTTTATACGATTTCGTACGTTTTCTTCGTTTATCCATTTTCATGCGATTTTATACGTTTTCGTCGATATATTTCTTACAGTTTTGTTCTGTTTTCCTACGTTCTTCATCCGTTTTAAGTCCGTTGTTTAATGTTTTCACTTGGTTTTTATACGTTTTCCTTTATTTTTCTTATTATTCATCGTTTTTATCCGTTTTTTATACGTTTCATACTTTTATATGTTTTCATTCATTTTTAACGTTTCTTACCATTTTCATCGGTTATTTTTATGTTTCATATGTTTTTCTCGTTTCTTCGTTTTTTCATCAATTTTTATTCAATTTTCGTTCGTTTTTATACGTTTTTGGTCTTTCTTCTAGTCTTCGTCTGTTTTATTACATTTTTGAACGGTTTTTATATGTTTTTATATGTTTAACATCCTGTTTTATACAGATTTCTACTTTTCATTGTGATTCTTATGTTTATCATTACGTTTTTATCGTTTTCATCGTTTTTATACGTTTCATCCAGTTTTTATCGTTTTCGCTTTCTTCATATGTTTTTTTCGTCTTGTTTTTCTATATATTTCATCGTTTTCCATTTTTATGACGTTTTCGTTGCATTATTTTATACGTTTTCATCTGTTTAATACTTATTTTATCCGTTTTATACGTTTCGTTACGTTTTTATATTATTTCATCCGTTTTTTCTTAAATTTTCATATTTATATATTTTATACAATTTTCATCCGGTTTCATACGTTTTTAATACGTTAACGGACCAAATGTCTAAAAATGATGAAAAACGTAAGGGAAAAAAGACAGGAAAGTAAGAAAGTTAAAAATAGATAAAACATAACAAAATGGTTGAAAACGTATAAAAGGACGAAAACGTATAAAAATGGACCAAAACGCTATTCAAAAAACGGACGGGAAAATGGAAAAAATAAATGAAAACGGAAGAACGGAGAAAAACATATGAAAACATAAAATAACGATGAAAATGTAAGAAAACGTATAAAAACGAAATGAAACATATAAAACGTATGAAACGATAAAACGGATAAAAAGTATGAAATGTAAGAAAAATAAAGAAAACGTATAAAACAAGCGAAAATCAATACTTAAAAACGCGACCCAAACGGATACAAAACGGATGAAAACGTGAACGGGGGGAAAACAGAACAATAACACGTAAGAAAATACGAGCGTAAAGTATAAAAACGCGGTGGAAACAGATGAAAAGTATGAAAAAACGGGACAAAATCGTATAAAAACGGACGAAAACGGATTAAAACGCAATGAAAACGTATAAAAACTGGATGAAAAGTATGAAAACGTAAGAAAAATTCGAAAAAACTTTAAATTATAAACAAGCCGTTATTAATAAAGGATAACGAATGCAACGATATTTAACCAAATGGACTAACGTGTAACATTTTACACGGAAGTCATTAACGACAGTTTAGAAAGGGACACTTAGTGTTATTCTTTAGAGATAGGGACTATCCGTGCAACTTTACTTTCAAGGCTGTGGGTGAACTTTTGGAAACCACGAGGGATATCTATGTTTGATAATTTATCATTCATATATATTATATATATATATATATATAGTATATATAATATATTATATATACTATATATAATATATTATATTATATATAATATATTCCATTGTAATACTGTATTAGTATATATAATACTAATAGTATATTAGGTAACGTTTATAAATTCATTGTATTCTAATTAATTAAAATTAATTAAACATGCCTTGAGAAAATAATATAATAATAGCATTAGCGGAGGAATATTATATTATAAATATTATTTATAATATAATATTAATTATAAATATTTAAAATAACTACCTTGTAGTTAGAAAACTATATAAGTGCGAGTATTTTAGCAAAATACTCTAAGTGTTATAATTTTTAGAAAATTTGGGCATGACTCATTCGTTTATTCAAACTTTTCCATTTTTCCCAAGTACTGCAATTTTCCTCAAATAATCCGTCCCATTGACTATATTTGCAAAACTAGTCCATAATATATATATGTCGTTATAAATATATTTATCGTTACGTGTACTTATTAATAATAAGTTTCGATACAAAAGTCATTGTTTAGTCAAAATTACTTTCAAAGTCAACAAAAGTCAACATTTATAGAATTGGGCCAAAATCCATTTATTAGCCTTATTGGGCTTATCGTATAAAAATGAGTCCAAAATAGTATTTGTCGATATACTTCGTTCTAGGATACAAAAATAACCGTCTTAAGTTCAAGTATATGTAAAAACTCATTTTCATCACCCGAAGTGTCTAGTGGGTCGAAATTTCACTATTGGACCCATTAGCCCAAAAATTAGCCCAAACCATTTAGCCCGATTTAAATTACGATATGTATACCGTTATAAATCCAAATTAATTTTATACGTCCGCTTACAATTTTTGGTCAAAAAGTCAAAGTTGAAAAATTTGTTGTTGGGCTCGGCCCAACAGCCACCGAACACTATTTGGGCTCAAATAGTAGCCTTGGCCAAAATTCATTTAGTGCTTATATTTACGTAACTTTTATAATTAAACGTAATTAACACTTATAATTACGTACTCAATCTCAAAAGTCAAACTTGGTCAATTCTCAATCTATTCAACCCAAATTAACCAATTTCGGCAAAAAATAATTAATTTCACCAAAAATTGCATTTTCACTAATTAATTAAAATTAGTTACGGTTAATTCGGTATATACTTAATTATAACCTTTCAAGTAAAAATTCCACCATATTACCACTTGAGCCAAAATTTTATGTTTTTCAAAACCCCAATAATTTCATATTTATTTTTGCAAGCCGATTTATACATATACACATAAAAGTGTATATTTCGTCTTAAACTCGCGTAATTAGCATAAATCACATTTGTATCATCAAATTAGTACCACAAGCAACAAGATTTTGTTAGTTTCATAGTTTTCAACTATTCAGTCAAGTCTCGGTCATTTCAATAAATGTAATAGGTTGCTAGTTTTATCACTTTAAGTTACGTTTTAGCTTAATACTCGTTTGGTTATAAGACGAGTCCAATAAGTGTCCAATGAGCCTTGAAAGCCCACGACATACAAGATAGGGAAGGAAGGGAGTGTTGCCCTATCCTTCTCCTATAAATAGGACACAATGTAACTCTTTCATTTTGTTGGTTAATTTCATATCTTAAGCAAACTATTGTTCTTTCATCTTTCATATTGATCTTAATCAACCAAGTCTATTTCTCATCTCATTTCTTTCATTTGAATACTTGTATTTACTAATATGGTGACCTAACAAGTGGTATCAATCGCTAGAAGAAGGTGTAGTTTTATTTTTTTGTGATATACGAACCATAAACTCGTTTTTTATCTCGTTAGATTCAAAAAGTTTGCAACTTTCTTGCTTCTTTTGTGTTTTTATCACTGATGTGAGTATAATGGAGTACATTTTCTCGGATCGTTGTCCCGACGAAGGCGTGAATGGAATTTTGATTCCGTGTGTGATTCGTGAAGTGAATGGGATTTAAAAGTTGGTTTTTAGATTATTATACTACAAATATATGAATTAACAATGGAAATCAACTAATTAAGCTAAAGATACAAGCACATAAAGCATTAACTACAAAAATGTAAACGCGATTTAAAAAAATAAAACGTCTACTAAACAAAATAAAACGCGAATTCTACGCTATGTTAATCCTACTGGTTCAAATGTAATTTTTAAAACTTAAAAATGATAAAATAAAATTTTAGGAAAAAGAAAAATATTTTTTTGACTTTTTATTTATTTAATATGAATTAAAATCTATTTTTGTATTTTTATTTAATAAAAGAAAATAAAACTAATTTTAAATTGAAAAACTTATTCTAAAAATTTATTTTCTAAAAATATTTACAAATTGAAAATGAAATTTAGAAATAAAAACAGAAAATATTTTTGTATTTTTGAGATTTAAATTGTATTTAAAAATGATTTAAAATTCTAAATTCTATTTAAAAATAAAAAGAAATAGTAAATGATTTTAGAAAATTATGAAATTTTTACAGAAAATCAGAAAAACTATTCTAAAGAATCTGAGTTAAAAACTTTTTCTAAAATAAGCTGAAAAGTGCTTATTTGAGCTTATTACAGCTTATTCAAGTGCTTATTAATAAGCACTTGAATAAGAACTGAATGAACAGGACTCAGAGGTATCCTTAAACTCAAATAAACTCAATCAATCAATTTTAGATCAAGTGTTACACAGATTATGAAGAAAACAGTTCAAGTAAAGCTAAAAAGCACTTATTAGCAAGGAAATAAGCAACTATGAAGTCCACAATGAAAGAGACAAAGATAATAACAAATTCACATCCAATTCAACTCAAATCCAACAGAAGAACAGGAATCATAAACTAAATAAACCAAATGCACACTAATGAAAAGTTCAGCAACTAAGCTAAAATGGGACAAAGAAACAAGCAAAATTAAGCACTCTAATAAGCTAATGACTAAAATATTAAGGGGGCAAATAGAAGACTACCTAGCAGAGATACAAAAATTCATAAAAGCCCTATCAATAGTACTCAATTGCTACCCTAATTAGCCCATGATTCAGCAGCAAAACTCACACCAAACTGCAGTTCAATCAGCACACATGAACTTAACAAGCCTACTTGCAGACTGAAATTGAGCAATGAAATAAGCTCTAAAACAGAAACCTATGGGGGCAAAACATTCACTACCCAACTGAGTACCTAAAATACCTAAAAGCCCTATCAATAACAATCTAATAGAAGCCTAATTAAACACAAGTTCAGCAGTCAACACTGGTTTAAACTAGAAATTGCACAGCAGATTTGACTTTTTAATCTTGCACATAAACGTTGACTGAGGTGAATTTTAACAGCTTAATTCTACTCTTACATGTATATTGATCATGTTTAATCACTAAAATCTCAATCAATAACACGAATAGCACAGATTTAGCAAATTACAGCATCAAATAACAAGAACAGCAAGCCAAATTTAAGTTGCAATGTAAATTCGACTTTTAACGTATAACCTACCAAACTTTAACTTGTACTGAGCTATTTAGGCCTAGTGCAAACTATTTATGCAGAAATATCACCAAAAAAAGTAACAGCAACATCAAGTAATTAACTACTCCAAACACTCCT
The DNA here is from genome assembly GCA_014162995.1 of Artemisia annua. Lineage (NCBI taxonomy): Eukaryota > Viridiplantae > Streptophyta > Magnoliopsida > Asterales > Asteraceae > Artemisia > Artemisia annua. Next base: position 51,551 of record LBNU01011028.1, read on the forward strand.
ATTACTAACAGTTACACTAAGAATCACAGGTTCATCAAAATACTAGCAGTTTTCTTATCTAATCCAATCATTCAAGCAACAAAACTGATTTAACAACTGAGATACCAAATTTAACACTTAAATCAATACAGGTCAGAACATCCACTAATCACTAAGCACAGTTATGCAGAATAAGAGAAACACGAAATTGCAGATTACACTAAATCAATTGTAGCAATAGAAATTTATGATAGAACAAACTAAAACTTAAAGCTAGTACAAGTAAAGATACACTAAGCTAATAAAAGCACAACTGAAGCATTAAAGACAGCTTACTCTAGTTACTCTATGAATTGAACTTGACAGACTAGAAAAATGAAACAAGAGATCTTACATTTTGCAGACCCTAACTGAAATAGGATGAGTTCCAATCCAAACCCTGCCTATCATTTAGATAGGCTTAAACACACTTCTGAACCACCTTAAACCATGAATCAGACCTCAACTACACCAGAATCATACCATTTACCTACCTCTGACTTTCGTTGACCAATCTACCTTGAACAATTTTAAGCTGAAATAACTTTCAACAAGCTATTGTTTAGCTTGAAAGAACTTATGAAAACAGTAAATGAGAACTCAAAAACAGATTAAGCTATAAAAGAACTTTAACAAATAAACTGAAATTTCATTAAATTCTGTAAACTGGATTACAATTTGAAATAAACTGAGATTAAAAGTTTATGAAAAGCTTAACAATCTACTCTACTACTACACTACTCCTAGTTCTAACCCTAAGCTAACCAGAAAAATTGTGAGAAGTGAGCTCTCCATTTATAGGGTCTTGAGATGAGTCTTCAGAAACGTCCAGAAGGAGAATGATCCTTGGAATATTCGTTCTTGATCCTTTGTGACATAAGCTGACCAATTAGAGCCTCCCAAATCACTATTGCAACGTGTCCCATCCAATCAGTAGATGCCACGTGACATTCTCTTTGTCAGAGATGTGTCAGGGGTATGGGAAGTGACCAATGTACCCTTAATTGCTGTTATTTTAAGCTTGGATGGGGTAATTGATGGTAAGTGGGATTAGGGTTCTTGAGGGGAAGCTGGGTAAATGAGATTTGGGGTAAAAAGGAACGCGCGTTTGGTTTATTTAATTATACTTTGATTTTTGTTGACCAAGTGACCGGGTTTTGGACATGGTTTGACCTGGGTAATCAAGCAGACCGGGTTTGGGCTGGGTAAGGATAATAAGGTGGTGGGCTAGTTGGGTTTAGGATTTTGGTTCTTTTGGATTATTTTGTGTTTTTAACACTTGGGACATTTTCCAAGGACCAAATAAAGACAATCCGAATTTCCAGGGGCTTAAGCTGCCAAATTCCAAAAATGTGATCCAAGGGTTGAACTTGACAAACTTTGATTCTTCAAGGGTAGATTTTAACACTTTGAGCATAATAGTTATCCATAGATGAGAAATCCTTCCCGAGCTTCGGCTTTTATTCACTCATTCCATTCTCGTGCCCAGTTTGTCGTTTTCTTGTGATTTTCGTCCATTTATCATAATACCCGTACCTGCACAATCACAAACGCAAAACACATATATTTGGCATTATATGGTCGGGTTTTGGTCGTTTTTGGTCCGTAATTTAGGTTAAAAGATATGTGTAAAATAACACATATCTCACATACTTTGATTACAAACTTGTGTTAGAAACCAAAACCAAACAACAAGTTTCAAAAATTTTTTGGGTTTTTTAAGATTCGTGAACAAACTTGTACTTCTTACCGAAAAATCTTTATAATTTTGTTA
>LBNU01011028.1:65993-100091 GCA_014162995.1 Artemisia annua
CGCGGGGATCGAGTCACAGCTAAGCGACTCTGTGAACAAAAACAATAGCCATTGCATGGGTTTTCACCGTAGATCGTGATTTCCCCTATTTTCTAACACAAGTGTGGGGGAGTTTCCCTAGTTTTACTCAAAAAAAAAAAAAAAAAAAAAAAAAAAAAAATTCATTCATCATCATATTTTTAAAGGAAGTGATAGCTTCTAATTAGAGAAGCTTAGCTTTATTTAGTCATTTCCTTTCAAAGGTCACCATATCCCACATTGCCAAATCTAAGTTTTTCTTTCTACAAGTACGGCATAAATAGCCGGACTTGAATATTGATGCAGGAATACATTTCTAAGTGTGGGGGGAGGGATTTGGCAAATTTTATCAATTGAGTACTTTTAAGCTAGTCCCTCTTTGCAATTTTTTTTTTTTTGAAAGTCTTTGCACTAGTGAAATAGGTATCAATCCACATTGTATAACACAACATAAGGATTGGCTAATCCTGGAGCAAACGGCTCTAGCTACAGCCAGATTCAGCTCACACATCCCGTTGATGGCTTGCAATTTGCCAATAATTGTATGTACTAACTCACCATATCTTCGGTAAAGAGTAGACTAGCCGCAAGATTATGGCTTGTGGTAAAGGCGTTGGAAAACCATAATGGTATCGACTCACCAAGATGTGACTTTGTCCATCAAGAGTTGGCTAGTCCAAAAGCAAACGGCTTTTGGTAAAGACAAATCAAATCCGTTGGAAGCTGATGATTTGCTCAAAATCATATGGTTATCGGTGTACCATAGTTCTTACTTGAACCGAAACATTTGGCTACTCCAGAAGAGATTGGCTTTTGGTAAAGGACTTCAATCCATTAAACTTCATAAACGATTGCTAGGACTAGCAATACTCAAGTGTGGGGATGATGAGTGTGTAAATACTCATCATTTTTACTCATATTTTAACTGCAAAACACGTGAAAAACACTCGGAAACACTCCAAATGCTGAAAATATCCCAAAGTCGTGTCTTATATGTTTTAAATGCAAAATGATCAAACAAATGAAAATCACACAAAGTTTGCATAATTGGCAGTTTTCAGTCCCCGACTTTCAAAACTTGACAAAATTAGTCCTGAGTATTTTATTTTGAAAGAAAAGTCAAACCAAGTCCTTTAAAATCAAAAATGATCTTGGTGAAAAGCTTCAAAAAGTTACAAGTTGAGTCCCTGAGTTTCACAATTGGCAAGATTGGTCCCTGAACTTTCGAGAATGACAAAAATGGTCCTTGGATAATTAAATTGAAGAAAATTTCAACAAAGACCCCGGAAATAAATGGTTGGCAAATTTGATCCTTGAAGCAAGTTTGAAGTATGGCAGTTTTAGTCCTTGGTTTGGAAGATTTCAATATTGGTCCTTGGGCAATGCAAGCTACAAACAAACCCAACTTAAATCAACCAACAAGCTTTAACCATTATCCCAATACCCCTGCCTAAAGCCCAATCATATCCAGCCCAACATTCTTTATAACCCATACCCGTTATTTATATAAAAACTCAAGTCAAAAAACGGGTCAAACCCTTTATCTTCCCCCCACACTTACTCCCTATTACCCAGTTAACCAGCACCACCCCCGACCACCATAACCAGCACTCCACTCAACCTCCAACCTCCCTCAAAAGCATCCCATCACAACCCCCAACCCCACTAACACTTTTCCCAAACCCTACCTAACCCATGGACACCCTGGCAACCCCAATGTTTATAAATACGTTTTGGCGCCAAAACACCAATCAAGGGCTAGGATCAAAATTGGCACAATTTAACGACTGGGATTTGTTCGCAAGGATCAAGAGGCTGTTTTGGAACCCTAATTCCAGAGGATGAAGCACAAGGAGGCATTTTTCCTACCTACCACCATTTGGTTATAAATAGGACTCTTGTAAGCCCTAATGAGGCATCCCATTCTCTTGTATCTTTCTGTTTTTAAGCTTAGTTTACTTTTGTAATTGCAAATTTCAAGTTTAATTAAAGTTTCCTTCAAGTTTGTTCCAATTCGTGTTTTTATTAAAAATCTTAAATTTCTTATTATTGCCTTCAATTGTTACTTAAGTTGTCTAAGATTGTTAGATTAAGTTTGTTAAAGTTATTTTAAAGCAAAGAAAGCAGAACTCATAAAAGAAAAGAAAGAAAGAAAAGATACAAAGAAAAAATTCAAAAAAATACAAAAATAAAAATTATTGAAGAAGAAGAAGGAGTTGCAGTACCAGTTATGGATTTGGTTTAGGACTCCATGGGGAGTATAGGGATATGGTTTTGGTTCTGGTTGGCTCTTAGTCTGCCTTATTCTCAGCTTTGATCTCTTGTAAGCCCAATTTTTATCACCTTTTAGCATATTATTCATTTTTGTTCTCTAGTTGTAATCTGTGGTTTAGAGGTGTTCATTTCTGCTTATGTAATGTTATTACATGTTTATTTGTTAGTTTCTTAGTTCAAATTCTTGAATTGCTTTGGTAGTTATTAAAACTAGTTACTTAAGGGTGTGTTTGGATGAAGTGATTAAACTGAGTAATTGTTGTTTTCTTGGTAATCCTTTGGCTCAAACATGTTACTTAGGTATGAGATAAGTCATGACAAGCTTTAGATACATAGCTCCATTTTCAAAAAGCCAATTTCAACTTTAAAATTTTGAGGCAGTTTCACTGTTGGGATTTGAGATCCCATAATCATTATTTTGACTTTTAAACTTGTTAAGATTGCTTGAAGTAGTTTCATATAAGCTTATTACATCATTATCTTTAGTTTAGGATCAATAAAAACTCACATTGGTCAACTAGTTCATGAATTTCAAAAGTCAAAAGTTTCAAATCTGGAAAATGGGACAATATTGTAGATCACTTGTAGGGTTTATCTTGGCTTAGAAATCAGTAGTATTTGTTGTTTTGCAATCTTGGGTTGCTTGTTTATCCAGATCAAAAAGAAAATTTGAGTTTGTAGCTCATTTGCTCACTGAAATTTAAGTCCAAAGTAACCCTTTTGACCATCTGACTGCCCTGCACCCAGCCTTCAGTTCTGACCCATTTTCTCATGACCACAACTTGGTCATTCTTTGGCCATATTGCTTGATTCTTGTGGATTTAGGAAGCCCCCTAGGTAGTATTTAGGTTTAAGCTTTTTGTTCCCCTTAGTTTGCTTATTTTAAGGCTTAATTATACCCCTTAATTGGTCCTTTTGTAAGCTGCTGCTGATGTTTGTCTCAGCTTGTGCTGAGCCTTGTTGATCTTGTGTGTTGATGCATTCATTGATGTTATTGTTGATATTCGTGGCCATCATAGTTGTTGTTATTGTTGTTTAGCAGTTTGTTCAAGTTTCAGAAAGCTTTTTAGCTTATTTAGCTTACTGTTTGTCTTTCTTGTTGTGTTCTTGTTGCTCTAACTACCTTTGCTTGTTCTTTGCTGTCGTTGGTGTTCTGTTTGATTGATGTTCTTATTGTTGATTTTGTTTGTTGATTCTGTGTACAACTATTGTTGTATTTGTTAAGCTCAGCTTGTTGTGGCTCTTGGAGCTTATTTGAACAAAAATTGTGAAAGTAAAAAGTTGAACAAAATCTATTTTGATTCAAAGGAATTTGTTTAAATTTGTTTGTAGTAATCTGTTTTCAAAAGAAAAAGGGGCTTTGAGTTTGTGTTTTGTGTTAGTCAAAAGAGAGCAGAAAGTTGAAAAAAGAAAATAAATAAATTTTGTGCAAAAACTTGGATTCGAACCTGAGACCTCTAGCACACAGACACACCACACACAACACGTTTACCAACTGCCCTAGGGACTTCTCAATGTATTATGCTTCCTTTTTTTGCCGTGACGCCGTAGAAAAAAGTCTTTCTCTTCCCGTCCCGGGTCATAGAAGTTTCTAGTGTTTGGGTGTACCTTTTTAGGTGTTAAACACATAATTGTAACAAAATAGATTTTGATTTAGGGGGCGCTTGTTGTTAGATAATTAGGATATCAAATAGCAGATTATTTGATAATCACACATCTAAGCTAGAAGCTCGTCCAATACTGTATCACGGACACTCTCCTGTCACAAATGATCATCAAATTCTGAACAGTTCTTATCATGTAGTCACTTCAAAGCTATAATGCCAAACGCCCCTTAGAACACAACCTCAGATTTCCCAAATAAGTTGCATTATATCATAAATTATCGTATCAGTCTTGGATGTCAGCTGTGGTGAAAACATGTCTGTATTCAAGATTGAAAAAGAAATCAGATTCGAGTAACTAATAATAGAAAGCCGCAAGCCATGCGTAACAAGAAATTCTTGACAGCCACCATGAACATAGATGATATAATATGTCACCATACATTAGCCTGTGTGTTTAACTTCATTGTTAATTTTCTGTAGACAAATACTGCTCTACTGATTGGTCAAACCAAATTTCACAAACGGTTAAATTTGCATGAAAAATTAGACTCGTTGACATATGTGTTTGAATGTTGGATTGGAAGGATATATGAAGATGGACAGGTTAAGGTGTACCAGCACCAAAATTTTGTTTTCTTTTAGTTCTCCCCATCCATAACAAGACACGAAACAATTGTTACTGTATGATTCAAGAGCAATGTTGGTTATGTGCACAGCTACACTTAACTTTTGGATATGTAAAAATCACCTCTTTACGTCAATACTTGATTCATCTAAATAGAAGATTTTTGGATGCAAGATTTTCTAGTCTCTTGATTCAATGTCACTCAAACCAGATCATTGAAGCAAAAGGTGTTGGTTGACTACTTCATGCGATTCTGTATAATGGGAAGAGAATATGTACGAAAAATTATGATTGTTAAACTTGAATGGCTCAGGGCATAGGTAGTTATTTCTAGAAATTAACTTACGAGTTTACTCTGAGGCCCGTGATACTGATCCGGAACGAAGGTGAGCTGCTAGACCAGAGAACCGGCCTGGAATGATGCATACTGATCCGGGCACTAGTTTACCATTTACTTAAAAACCAGGTTTCGGTCCGGTCCGGTCCAAGACCAAAAAACCGGAATTTGAAACAATTTTTGAAAGTCAAATAGGTGTTTCTTTTGAGGCTAATTGTCATATCAGTGGTTATCCATATCGGTTTCTATGGACCCTTCTGACTCTGAGGCTAATCGTCACACTTGACTTGGAAAGTCTAATATGTATGTATTTGCCACTTTATGATTGGCATATGTATATTTTGAGATATTTATGGCTGATTATTGACCTGTTTATAGGACTTGTGGTCCTTCACGCCCTAGTGCGGACTTCAAAAACTAAAATTTATAGGCCATTGTGTCCCAAGATTGGAAGTAGTATGTTTGACCTTCAAAAGTCAAATATGACAGATTATAGCGACTCATAAATACAAAAAACAATCAGAACTTAAACTTCATGGTAAATTCTACTCGAATAACATGTTATCAGCTTAAAGGTATGGCCTTGTTATGACTATTCCGGTTTGCCAATCTAGGCTTTGTCCAGCCGGTGCTAGAACCAACCCAGAACGGACCAACTAGAGCCGGTAGGGTCCTGTACCTGTTCGCAGGCCCAGGTCCAGAAGCACCAAAATTTGTTTTTTAACTTTTTTTAGTTGATAAATCTACTAAACCATCTTACTAAAATATTAATTAATAATGAATAATTGTTACAGAAAACTACTTTTGTATATAGGCGTTGTTCCAGGTTTGGTCTACTTATAACCAAAAATACCAATTTGAACGTCAACAGTCAATTTTGACGAGCTAGAGCAGAGAGCTTTTCACTATAAGCCAATTCTGTGAAAGATGATCATATTAAAAGATAAGCAGAAACATCAAATGACAAGCACAAACACTTCCAGATAGATTAAAACGAATCTAATATCAGAAACGGATTTGATAAACTTTAGTAAAAGCCAACTATAAATACATAAGTAATCCATATATGGCACGGAACATAGAAAAGAATGTGCATAAACGATCACTGTTAACCCATCGACCCAGATACCATTCACCTCAGGCTTTCACCAAAAACATCACGATGTTACAAAAGTCAAATCTGATTTGGTCGAAGAGACATCGATGATGATGATACGGCACAATGTGGTAAACGGAAGAACACAATCTTTAACCAGATGCCGCCATTGATTCAATTATGATCTGGTAACCTTCTGGAATAGTTGCTTGTGCACGAACACACCCTGCTAATGCTGGAACATCTGTATTGACATCAAGAAACCTTGCGAGTAACAGTAGTAGATGGAAGTCGGATATTTGCTTCACAAAAGATAAATTCTTTGTACGGTCCAAATGGGCCTTTAGAGTTCTCATGGTGATCAGTGTGTTTCGATTCTCAACAGGGAATGTTGAAGATAAGGGGCCCTGTTTCAAGCCAATAATCCGCGTTAATAATAACAATAAAGAGATGTTGAGACGCATTTGAAGAAATATAAACCGACAAGAATGTAAAATATAGGCACTAACATGAGTTAACATCGTAGGTAGGGTTGTGTGGATGTGCATTTTAAAAGAGTATGATATTAAATCATCAGAGTCGAGTGATCAGATGTAGCAGAACAAGCTCAAGAAGGTAGTGTTTGGATGTGCTTTGGTTGTAAACAATAAGACATTAGAGTGTTTAGCTAAACAAAAAGGACAGAAAGGACTTAATACTTTTTAACAGAAGATGTTTGGTTGTACGAGTAGAAGTCTCCCTAACTAAATTATAAGAAGTTGTAAATAGTTACCTATTTTTCACCCTTACATAATTACATTTGTCGCAGTTGGTAGTAACTTGTTCATCCAAAACTATTATCTGACCCTTAAATGATTAGATAATCAAAAGCATAATCTACCTAACGAAAAATTGATAACTAGATGTCTAGTTTATGTAAATTGGAGTTGCAATAATGACTTGGCCAGTTCCAAAACGAGATCCTAACAACTCCTTAACGAACTGACCTTCAATACTAAAAGTAACCAATTAGCACTGCATGGATCCCCTAACTTGGTTGTTCAATATTATTATATGCTAATTGTAATGCCAGCGATATTGTTAATATACAGTTTAAGTAAATGCCAATTACACATATATAATTGAAAAAAAAATGTTTTAATTTTTATTTAGTGGTTTCATAAATTCAAGTTTTTGCATCCCCGCCCATCCCTTTCAAATATCCCTTGTTTGTGTGCTATCATACACACAAACGCACAACTTGTTACAAGTCAAGAATCTAGCTTTGTTCTGGTACATACTTTCTCCATGGTTCTAGCACTCATTTGGTTCCATACCCACAACACAAGCAACTAAAGAAAGTTAAATGCACAAATCATATTCTACACTTTTTCAGATAAATGTCTAAAAGATCACGACTTTATCAAACATGGCATTCCAATTTACTTATACCCTCTAGCTACAAACTTAACCCAATTGCCGAGCCTATTAAAAGTATTGAATCCATTTATTGATCAGGCCATTCTGCATATCAAAGCTAAAGGTAGCAGTTCTGGCATAACAATCCTTTACTTTAGCTTAATTACAACTATGAAACCTGTTATTCAGTTCTTAAATTAACTATCTGGTAAAGAACACTATACAAAAAAAAACAAAGCAGATATGCCTATTGTAAAATAGCATATAGCAGTAACATGTCCGGCAATCATGGATGTTAACCAAAGGTTCTGCTAATAAAAGGCCTTGTTCGTTATTGTGTTTCAAAAGTGATTATCCAACTATTGCATTTCAAGTATTATCACTTTCTAGTGTTTGGGTACACTTAAACTGATTGCGTTTTCATAACCTAAAGTTCCTGCAACAAAAGTAGCTCTAATTTTTGAGGAGTCATTTTACAAGTAAATCCTTACATAATCAGAACACGCAAACAGCTAACCTAACCATCGCAAAGCTAAGTGCATCCTAACACTATCTCCTACACCCGTTTTTTTATCTTACCATTTACTATTTCATGTCACATTCACAACTCACTACCAAACACCATTAGATGTTCACTAAGCTAGACTACAAAAATCAGATAACGATTCAATTTTTATGGCTAAAAATAAACTAACAAGCAAAACACGAACACACACCTGATGATCGAAAATCTTAACCACAACCAAGAAAAAATCATTATCAACCTCCTTAGTATCCTTCCCGCCAACAACAACCTCCTTCTTCATCTTCGACAACTTCGGATCATCCTCATCCTTAATCTCCTTATCAAACCAATCATCCTTAAACAGCTTCACACACAAATCACTCATCTGAAACGCTTCAAAATGCACATCAGCACCACCTTCCTCATTCACTTCCAGCTTCACCAAAACCGTAACCCATTCCTTCAAATCACTCTCACTCTGCACCTCAACCGCCTGCAACACCTCCCTATTCGACAATGTATAATCCGTCTTCCCCTGGCCTACACTCTGCGTAAAAATAAACCCGACCTTCCTCATCCCCAACCCCAAAGCAATCCCTTCAACCAGCTTCTCCTCATCAGGATCCCTCAACAATATCAACGAATTCTCCGTCCCTTGTTGAGGCGGCTCGTAAATAAAGTCCACATTAACCTTCCCAACCTCATCCACAGTCCCATACATAAACCCGCCACGTTTAACCGCGAAAGCCAATGTATTATTCACATAAGCCTGAAAACCATTCGCAGCGTCCCTATCGAACGAAACCATCTCACAGTTGGCACTCTCCTGCCTCACAATTCTCATCTGCTTAGCAATGAGATCATCCATAGTCATTTTTCTCCCCGAAAGCCTCACCGCAGGGCCCGCGACAGTTCGCTCCCCTTCGTAAGACAAAAACACCATAGAACCATGAGATATACCTAAACTTGAGATTAGGGTATCAGGGTTTGACATATCTGTAAACTGTTCAGGGGTTTTGGAGATGAGGAGCGTTTGGTTAGTGGAAAGGGTTTGGGAATGGATAGGGACATTGAGGTGTGTTTGGATGAGGGTTTTGAGCTGTGAGATTGTGATGTTTGGGTTTGGGATTTCCAGGCGTTCTAAACCATCTCTGGATCTAATTCTGATCAACATGTTTTTTTGCTTTGTTTGGTTTAACATTTGGTTTTTTAAGGATTTGAAGATTGTGTTTGTGTTTTTCTTTATATAAGGAAGATGAAGATGTCTTGGAGAACAAGAACAAAAGTGTTTGAGTTTAAGGAGTTTGGTTTTTTTTTTGAAGACACGAATATATAGGATTTTGTTTTTAAGGTTAGGCACTTGGGCTCGGATTGGTTTTGGGCCTAGAATGAGTTTTAATGTAATTAGAAGACAAACCTTGGACTAGTTTATAGGGTTTTAAGCGGGCCCATTAAACTAGTAAAGCTCAAACCGATATAATCTGTCTTTTACGATTTGAAAACGCAAAACTCCACTTTATAGTGTTTGTATAAGAAAAGTAGATAAAGTGATTAAACAGCATAATCTAGGGGTGTTGATCGGTTCAGTTATCACGTTGTTCGGTTAGTTCGGTTAAAAAAGAATTTTGGGTCAACCCGAAAACTGAACTGAACCGAACCGAACCGAATTAGAATTCAACTGAACCGAACCGAAAACTGAATTTGAATTCGGTTTGGTTCTTGGGTTGACCCGGATAATCCGAATTTCACTATTTATTTTAAAAAAACTTAATATTACATAGATATTTAGAAAAATAAATAAATAAATTAAAAAAAATATATAGTTTTTTTTTTTTTTTTTTTTAATCTTAGTATAACATTTTACTAGTATTTATATATATCTAAATATATAAAAAAAATATATATAAATATGTATATAAATGTATAAAAAATATATATTTATATGAATTCAGTTTTCGGTTCAAACTGTCAAACCCATATCCAACCCAAATACCGAATTAGTAGTTCGGTTCGGTTATTAGTTCGATTTGGTTCGGTTTCGGTTTCGATTTATTTGGCCTTTTCGGTTTTTTTCTTCACCCCTAGCATAATCAAATCTAAACACTATCTTTAATAATCACATTTTATAACATCTTATTTAATTATGCGTTTTCATCTATTTTAAGTAAGCAATCGCAAACACCCCCAAAGTTGGGTCATATACATCACTCCATCAACAAACGTTATATAACATACATCCGTATGGATGACCGATGCAAACTTTTTCCCGTTAGTAGATGACGGAAAAAAAATTGCGTTGTTCGTTCATACCGATGTATATTGTATAACGTTTGCTAATGGAGGGATGCATATGGCCCAACTTATCTAAGAAGATTATAAAGTGTGCATGGATGTATATTGGAGTTTAGTCTTATATTAATTAGGGCAATGTTGAGTATGCTCACATTATCTTTCATTTGCATCACTACTTTCTTTTTTTTATTTCCTTTTTTTAATGATCTATCTAGATTTTACTTGGACACAACATACCTCATAAAATATTAAAAAGAGAAAAAGACAAAACAAAACAAAACATTCAGTGGGTGGTCATCACCACCTATTTACCCAAATTCTTGGCCTTCACTCGTGGTCTTCTACAAGCCGTAACAATGTTCGTGTGTGATGTTTGATGTTTCACACGTAGTGCAAGGTCTTACTATAGCTAGTCTTATGGCTTGGTCCATAAACTTTGGTTGCTTTAGAGTTTAGACAAAGGTCTAGCTTGTTTAGATAATGGCATCGACTCGCTTTGCTAAAGAGCGTTTTGGAGTCCTTTTATTGTTTTACTTTTAGCTTATAAAATTGTATGCTTGTGTAACAAGTTCTTATCCTTTGGATTTTATTTTAGATGCTTTTAGTGAGCTGTTATTGAAAGAAGGTTGTATCCTTTGAATTGTATGCTTGTTTCTAGATTATTAGATAACTTTACACTAGTTTGCTACTACTATGCTTTTATGAAACTAAATGCTACAGCTGGGCTAACCGCAACACTACATCTAGTTGTTTTCTTAAATACAAGATCATTAAGTTCAATAAAATTCAATTAGAAGATGTAATTAAACACTATCAAATATCCAATAACTCTCCCTTTCCATTATTAGCAATAAATGGACATCCCACAAAAGATAGATCCACATTTCCACATTTAGTGGAATTTCGAACTACCAATAATTATACGACAGCTTAGCAACATTTTATTAAACAAACTAAAGAATAATCCAAATCACACTGAGATTTCTTTGAATAATCATATACCAGCTTTGAAATAACATGCTAGCAATTACCTAGCAACACGTCCACATTGTTGTGAGTTCAAAGGGATTTTGCCTAAGAAACAATCAGCTTCATTATTGTTTTTAGACTAAGTGGTACTTGTTTTTAAAGTTTTGTTTCTTGAGTCATATAGCATTACTAATAAAGGAAACAAGTTAAACAAACCAATGCAAATGCATGTCATTCATCAAAAACTGAACAAAAACTAACCTAATCATTTGCATCTGCATCGGACAAAGCTATATATATGTACAAACGTTATATTCAACACAATTATTTTCACTTTTACATATAACAACAAAATCTCTAATCAAACTATGACCAAAGATGTCACAATCGGAAGAAAAGTCAAATCACACATGGCAAAATAGTAGTATGACGTATGAGATATTTTAAAGTGCAGTGAATTAAAATCATTGATGTTTCTTACGTAAATTTATATGAAGTAGACTATATATGTTTTTGTAATCAAATATAAGATATATTAGATTCACAAGATAGATGAAGATGACTACTCTCTTTCAGAGTTCTGAATCTTTAATGCATTTATATTTGATTCCAGGTGACAGAAGCGGATCCAGACTTATTCGTCATGTGCACAAATTTTTTTTACACGTATAAAAAGAAATAAAAATGATCTATAACGTACGATTTAATATTAAAGCTAGTAAACAAATTAAAAAATACATTTATTTTATTTAACATATTAGTGGACTGACTAAACATAACATGTATTTACGTGGCACAAAATTTAGGACCAGATTTATTTTCCAGCAGAATTCAAATTTTAGGGAGCATGGAAAGTATCCCATAGAAACAAACATACTACATGAGAAATGAAAATAGCTCCCCATGAAAACTAATCAAGAAACTTATATACATCAAGTAGCGAAACAATTTTCCCAAAATCTTCTATCAATCTCCCTTTGATCATTCGAAGAATCAACACAAAAGCTATGATGATCAGATGGATCAATCATCTTGCTCTCACCCAAATTCTTGTTGATCTCATCATCAACAACATCACCATCATTATCATCATCATTAGCATCATATACTAACACTTGAGATTGACCATGATAGCTATTACAATAGCTTGTGTTAATATAAGATGAGTGATCATAACTACAAGATTGAGCATCATCATCGTTATCATTATCATTATCATTATAATTATAATTATATTCACCTTCTTTAAATCCATACGATACATCTTCATATACATCTTTGACAACTTCATGATCTTGTGCATGCCCATAATTATCATAATGAGGAGGATTATAAACATCGGATTTAACTTCTTCAGAATCACCCGTAGACTCGAATGGCAAAAAATGAGTCACATCATTCTGATTCCAATACAAATTCCAATCCATCTTCTCTTTTCTTTGATATGTTTTACAAGTTTTTCTTGAATGGGTTGTATGAAATTTTTGTAAAGCAAATAGCTACCTTTAATATTTTCTAGCCTATGCAAGTGTGTATGTATATATAGTTGTGGAATATAACGTGTGTGGGGGTGTGCTTAGTTTGACACATGAAAGAAAAAAAGTGGGGCATTATTGTCATTGGCCGACTAATTGGTGAAGATGTTGGAGTTTTCTTCTAGAAGTAGGAACACATACTTAAATTGACTTGCACGTGTATACATGGTGTTGTCTCTTGTCTATTATATGTTGATGGATTTTTTTAATTAGGGGAACAAGTTAAGCATACCAAAAGGACTAAGTGATTCACAAAAAATTACTTAAGGACTTACACAAAATACACTTTTTTGTATGAGTCTCTCAGTCTTTTTCGTGGTATTTTAGTGTGCTTAATTTGTGCCCGTAATACACAAGTTAAAACAACCGTACTTTGATTACTTATTGATGTGGACAAGTTTAGCTTAGTTAATGCATGAGTTTAGATCCACATCCACCACTCATACGTTAGATAGTTAAATTGAGGATAGCTAGGTAGATATCTAAGATTTCATTTAGAGATACGAATGATATATTTACAAAAAGTTTATAAAATTATTATCTATATAATAATTTGTCAATTAATTGTAAAAGGTAAGAAAGAAGAAAGAATTATTTTTATGCAAAATTATTAGATCACTACACATGTCAAGTTATTTTGTAGATATAGTTTTGTAAACTTTTTTATGGATGTAACATTGCTCGTTTACAAAAAGAAAGTTGATCGGCACATTTTAATATTTAATTTGCACATTCAGTGTATAATCTTACTTGCATACTATAATAAATGTACAACTACTTATAGTATATATTGGTATGTGCAAATCAAAAATGAGAGTGTGCAAATTACCATCCCCTTTACAAAATTAAAAGTGTATTTTAACACCTTCAAGGCTTCAACACATCTAAAATGATTTCTATTTAGCATTAACAATACGGTACTGCTCGTGCGTTGCATCGAGTATAAAACTTATTATTTTGTAACTACGCAATAAAGTTTTACTAATAATATGTTTTCTCAATAGAAAATTCAAAGAGCAATAATGAAAATGAAATAAAAAGGACGCATGTTTTTACATAAATTTTTTTATTTTATATTAATATCGATTAATATTTTGTATAAATTTTTGTCGGATGAATAATTTGACTTGGTTTTGCCATGGTGTTTGTTTAAATTTAACTATATGTATCATGTTTTAAAAATTATGCATGGTTAATAGCATATAAGAACCCTTGAAAAAAAATTTCCCCATATATCCTTATTTTAAACTTTAAAAAAGAATTACATATGTAGTTTCTATATATAAAATCTCGTATAGTATTTTCATCTCATAGTAGCCTGTGGGACTGTGACTTATTTATATTACTGTTAATAATAATTTTAACCGTATTTAATTCTTAAACTTGTGTACGCGCGAGTTAAACTTATACAGAGGAATAACATAAGTCATTATTGAACGTGAAAAAAAATATAATAATAAAATAAATCTATCCGGACATCCTTACTTAATCTCATAAAAAGGAATAACTGAATCGTTCATATATATACAATCTTGTGTATTTATTAACATATCAAAGTAACTTGTATTTTTGTTTTGAAATTTATAAAATAAGAACAACATATATGTTGTTTTTTAAAACTAATATATAAACTTTAGGGTGGTATAGAGTTAGTGTGAGGATTATTTTTTGCTAAATGAAATTTATATGAGTTTGATCAAATTATATGATTTATTTTTGAATTTTATGGTCTGATGAGATGAATATATTTTTCTTACATGATAAAATTAATCACTCTTATTGGTTCAATCGAAAACTTACAAAAGAATATAATTTCAACTTTTTTTTTTTTTTTTTTTTTTTTTAACATGGGTTTCCGACTCGACATTGCGAGCCGACTAATCCCACGGCTACTACCCTTTTGGATAGCCCAAAATCGGCGCGGGTGAAATATAGCCAAGTTCAAGTAAATTTAGATTTTAGATCTCTAGAAATTTAATTTCTACATCTAAAATAGGATCTCTATCGTACATATTCAAATTAGACTAGTTTGGTTTTTAATAGTTTTGCATTAATTATGAAACCAACTAATAATAGAACAATTAAACATCAAGCTTTTGTGTTTAACAATGACACGTACTGTCATGACAATGCGTATAAAAATTAAAGAAATTATGTGCTTATTAAATAGCTCGTTCAAGCTTTTTGAGCAATCATTAGCAAAAGCTAAAAAATACTTAAATACAATATATGATATTCAAATCGAGTAATGCTACGACCACAAAAATTTTACAAAAAGATGTCAACACGAACATGTGATGTTTGTTTTATTGTTTATGGATGTATATAAGAGAAAGAATTTTAAAGAAATAAAGAGAATGCCATAATTTAGATGACATGTCATTGTATGTATATCTTTTTATAAAAGTTTTGTGGTTCTATCATTTCTCATTTAAATCAGACATTTTAGATCTTCCAATATGTTAATTGTCTAGCATCTCTTTTCAGAAAAATATACGAGTAGTATATTCATTTCTCAAAACCACACCAAAAACAGGATTTAAATAATTGCATGCTGCTCATAAGTTGTATATCAAATTCACAAGTAGCTCCATGATTTAGAAAAGTGTTAAGCAAGGTTGATTTTTTAGACCTTAGATCCTAAAAAATTTACCCATGTTTTGATTTTGAGCCCGTTTTCTTTGATAATTGTAAACATAAATGCACTTCTAATGAATAGACACACACTTTTGGAAAACCTTCTAGTTGCTTTAATATTATATGTAGCATGACTAGGAATTGTTTAAGGCATCCGCATCGAATAAGATCATTTTCAGGAATAAGTATATTTTTAAGTATNAATATAGCCAAGTTCAAGTAAATTTAGATCTTAGATCTCTAGAAATTTAATTTCTACATCTAAAATAGGATCTCTATCGTACATATTCAAATTAGACTAGTTTGGTTTTTTGAGTGTTCTAAAAGGCGCGCCAAGGCGCGAGGCGTGGCCTCGGCGTCACGAAATGGACCAAGGCGTGAGGTCTATGCGTCGTGTGAAAAGGCGTGGAATAAGGCGCGAAAAGACGTGCAAAGGCGCGCCTTTTTGGTAAGGCGTGGCGCCATTTTTAGAAGTATTTAGGAGATTTATAGATTTGGGCTTGAATTTCAAGTATTTGGGTTATTTCTTTCTTGGGCCTCGTAATTTCAAAACTTAATTCCTACTTGGGCCTCGTATTTGGGCCTGTCTATTTGGGATTTAGGCTTTAGTATTTGAAATTGCTCTTATAAAATGATATAAAATTATAAATACATAAATTTATAAATATTTTGTTGCTGCCTTAAGCACGCCTTACGAAATGCCAAGGCTTCGCAAAGGCGCGTAAGGCTTGAGGCGTGGCTGTGCCGCCACGCCACGCCACGCCTCACGCCTTTTAGAACATTGGGTTTTTTTAATAGTTTTGCATTAATTATGAAACCAACTAATAATAGAACAATTAAACATCAAGCTTTTGTGTTTAACAATGACACGTACTGTCATGACAATGCGTATAANCTTAAGCACGCCTTACGAAATGCCAAGGCTTCGCAAAGGCGCGTAAGGCTTGAGGCGTGGCTGTGCCGCCACGCCACGCCACGCCTCACGCCTTTTAGAACATTGGGTTTTTTTAATAGTTTTGCATTAATTATGAAACCAACTAATAATAGAACAATTAAACATCAAGCTTTTGTGTTTAACAATGACACGTACTGTCATGACAATGCGTATAAAAATTAAAGAAATTATGTGCTTATTAAATAGCTCGTTCAAGCTTTTTGAGCAATCATTAGCAAAAGCTAAAAAATACTACAATATATGTTATTTAAATCGAGTAATACTACAGCTAGGGGTGTCATATGGGTCGACCCGATCCGACCCGACCCCGACCCGAACCCGATAAGGCCTTATAGGGTCGGGTTGATTCGGG
Organism: Artemisia annua; assembly: GCA_014162995.1. Classification (NCBI taxonomy): domain Eukaryota; kingdom Viridiplantae; phylum Streptophyta; class Magnoliopsida; order Asterales; family Asteraceae; genus Artemisia; species Artemisia annua. Next base: position 82,594 of record LBNU01011028.1, read on the forward strand.
TCCAATATACCTTATCGGGTTTATCGGGTCAACCCGATAGACCCGATAACCTTATAGGGTCGGGTTTGGGTTTTAGATAATTTGTTATCGGGTTATCGGGTCAACCCGATAGACCCGATAAGACCCATTTTATCTTTAATATTGTATAAAATGTATGATACAGGTACAGTTCCTTTATTGTGGTTTTCAATGTTCCTTTAGGCGATTGTCCAATCACTTAAATTCTATCTAATCCAAAATCAAATTTGAGTTTAGCCTAAAATAATCAATTCAAAGTCAAGGGCATGTTTCTGATTCATTTGATAATACGTGATCAAATTCATATAAGAATGGAATAAGTTTCATATGCATATCAGCATATGTATTAATGACTGCATAAACTAATTAACATCCTGAGTCCATTGCATCGAAACAAAGAACACGTTTGTGGTTGTTCTCGATATATGCCAACAGCTCCATAGTTTATAAATTTTGGTTTTGGGCCACATGCAAATCCCACATCAGTAAGCATTTTTATACCAACATTTTGAGCTTGATTAAGTGTCTAACCCGATAACCCGATAAGCCCAACCCGATAAACCCGATAACCCGATAGACCCAAACCCGATAACCCGATTCCTTATCGGATCGGGTTGCGGGTTAATTTTTATTTTTCGAAAACCCGATAGACCCGACCCGATAGAGGCTTATCGGGTCGGGTTGACCCGAATGACACCCCTAACTACAGCCACAAAAATTTTACAAAAAGATGTCCACACAAACATGTGATGTTTGTTTATGGATGTATATAAGAGAAAGAATTTTAAAGAAATAAAGAGAATGCCATAATCTAGATGAAATGTCATTGTATGTATATCTTTTTATAAAAGTTTTGTGGTTATATCATTTCTCATTTAAATCAGACATTTTAGGGCACGTTTGGTAGGGAGAATTTCAGAGAATAGAAATGAAGCAGAGAATATAAATTCAGAGAATAGAAATCAGCAGAGAATTTTGTTCAATTCTAATGTTTGGTAACAACAGAGACATGACCCGAGAAATGGAAAAAAAAATATATTTGTTGATTTTTTTTAAAAAATATATTTTTTCTAAATAACAATTCTAAAAAAATATATTTAAAAAAAATACTTTTTTATAAATCATATATTCTTTTTAATTTATTTTTTAAAAAAATTTATTTAAAAAAAAACTTATTCTTTAAAAAATTTATTTAAAAAAAAATTAATTTATTTTTTTTATAAAAATTATTTAAAAAATTTTATTTTTTCTAAATAACAAATCTAAAAAAATATTTTTTAAAAAATATTTTTTATTTATTTTTTATAAAACTTATTTTTTTAAAAATTTATTTATAAAAAAAATTAATTTATTTTTTATAAAAATTATTTTTTCTAAATAACAATTCTAAAAAAAATATATTTTTAAAAAAAAATATTTTTTTTAAATTTTTTTTTAAAAAAAAAAATTTTTAAAAAAAAAAAATTTTTAAAAAAATTTTTTTTTTTTTAAAAAAAAAAAAAAAAAAAAAAAAAAAAAAAAAAAAAATTGATTGATTGGCCTGAAAGCATGGACTACACATATACGAGTAATACTAAGATTAGCATATAAAGCTGAAAAAGAATTACTTGCAACAAAGAAGATTTCGCTAAGTAGCCATGGTTAAATAGTTTAAATTGAATCTTACCTCACTTAACTGCCATTTTTCTATCTTATCGCTAAACTAGCTTCACTCAATTTTACTTGTTATTTTCAGCAATATTACACACTTGATCAAAATTTATAGTATCTTAAACAAGCGCACAGGTAATTGTGTCATGAAACATTTCCTCTAAATCTTCACACTTAGAAATGAGAAGTCGCTCAATATACATACTAAAAGGATAGACGAATATTTTGAATCTTTACACTTGAAAGTTTTTAGATATTTATTTGATCTCAAAGTTTCTAATCTTCATACTACTTCTTTCGATCGTAATTGTAAACTCTTATAGCTTTATATAAGTGTAGAGTTTGTACTATTATTCCTACTATACTTAGAGTGTGAACTTCACTAGTATTCCATAGCACTTACACCTTCAAATTATGCATATGTACATTATTAGAAATACGATATACTTCACCCCTGCGCATAAAACTATGAAAAAATATCACATATCCGTGTCTACTGCCTCGTCGCAAGCAAAATATTTGCAACATTTGACTCATCATCATAGAAAAGTTAAATTGAAATGCATATAAAAGACACTACATGTACATATGCCATATGCACCTTTTGGTTTTAATATACAAGCCGCTAAACACGTTTTTGCATATAAAGTTTTTTAAGGTTTAGTGATCACTTACAAGGTCTAACCAGTATGCAGCGGTTAAGAACATGAAAAGGGAGCCAACGGCTGCCACTAGAAACATCAAAGTACACTTTTCTTTATAAGTTTTCGTCATATTTCTAGTTAGCTGTTGAAGATGATCTAACTCACTCTATACATCCACCATGCATGTATCGCATTTTTATGTAAATTGAGTTGGGGGGGATATATATATGTTAGAGAAAATGGGGTTACATGTGAGATCAAGCATTGACCTTGAAGCTAATTGTGAGCTTTGTGATCCAAGTAACCTTAATTGGTTGATTAAGATAATTTAATATTTTGAATAAGTGATTCCACAAAGATCAGTAACATACAAGCAAATGTGGCAAACCATAGAAATAATATGACATCTTATACTTGTAACTCATGATGTAGGGCAATTTTTGTAGTCGATCACTAGTCATAATTTATAAATTGTGAATCATATCGTTGTTTACATAATAAATTATGAATTAAAAAAGTGTACTAACTACATAACTTCGACTAAATCCAAGTACAAAGGCAATAAATTTTCATATATCTTTCTTGCAAATGATCGATTTGCGTAACCAGCGACGTATGTTCATTCGAAACATATAGCATAATGAAACCAAAAAACTCTTGCAAAATATCATAACATCAGTTAGATTAAAACAAAAANTTTGTGTTTAAGTGATATGTGGTATGTTTTGGTAGTGAAATTGGTTGTTTTATTACATTAAATTGATGATGAAATTAGTTGAAGAGAAAGAAAGCTAATATAACATTGATTTGACAATAATTCCAGTCTTAAAACTTGGCCATACCGTGTGATGATTCTAAATAAAAACAAAGAAATGCTAAATGACAACTTAATGTACAAGTAGCCTCCATACTTGAAAAGTGTGGAAATATACAATACTCAATTACACATGCCAAAAAGAGGATGCTTAAGAATCATATTGCTAGTCTTGAGCTAAAAAATTGTCCCTAGCAATCTAGTAGTCCTTTTGGTCAACATCAATCTATCGTAATATTTTTTATTTTTAATTATCGTTTATCAATACTTTAATGTGCATGTTTTTTGGCCTTGAATTCACGTTGTGGTATTTTAAGTTTTAACTAATATCAAATTCAAAGAAAGTACGAATTTCTTTAATAAAAAGAAGGACTAATTTCATATATAATCTTGATGGTTTATGAGTTGCAAACTACACAAAACCTAAAGAGCTCCCAAAGCCCAAACAAGAAAAACAAAACCAGATCACTAAACTTTTAAACAAATATTTTTTTCGTACCAAATTAAAAGTCCACGTTTCTTTACTAAAAATAGATAAAGAAGTTCGATCGTGTTTATCATTTTATCCCTGGTTGAAATTAATATTATATTTAAAGAAGACGTTAATTAATTAGTTAATGGTAAAATTAGCATTTTGCAAAATATAATAAAGAGAATATAAATAATTATGTCTTATTTTTTATTTATTTAAATATAGTTTTCGTTTTTGTGTTTCTATTGGTTTTAACATTTGGTATATGTTCTACGAAATTAGTTTAAATAATTCATGTTACTTCTAAAACCGAGAGATTACGGATGCAAACTATGCAATCTTGGTTAAACCAACGAACCTCCTATCTAATTTACTATTCAAATATAAAGACGTGATGATTATAACTTGATGACTTTAGGTCCTCAAATAGTCAAACACAATCTTTTTTTAAAACCAAATGCCAAAACACCTTGGTTCTTAATCATATTAGCACACCATAATAAGCCACATGTTCATCAACTTAACCACAACTTATACACGTCAACACAACTTGCACTTGTGACTTTGTGTTATAGGTAACTCATTACGCAAACGGATGTTACCACACGTAGTATAATAATCAATTATTTTTATCAAGTACACCGTATCTGTTTTTAACTTAATATAATAATCTTGTTTAGTGTTATTCAAAGATGAATGTCACTTTTCTAAAGACTACAGGAACAAGAAAAATGAACTTTGATTTTAACCTTGAGCACGTTTACTCTCACTCGTACGTTTGTCGGAGACTTTTAAAAAATAGTTCCGTATTCTCAAGTTTTCTTTAAAATAAAGGTATGATCTCTTTACCATGGCCGGCTCCAAGCAAGTGCAACCTGTGCATTGGCACAGGGCCACACCAAAGAAAGGGCCACCAAAAGTTGAAAACATTGTTATATATAGGAATTATATATTATCCCAATACAATGATACTTTCTAAAATATTGAATAATAAGTAGTAGCCACTAGCCTGTAGGTCAAATGTTACACGGATGATACTGTCATAACTGAAACTTTGAGTATTTGACTTTCATCTTTTATAGGCTAGGTCAATAAAGGCTAAGGCCCAATATATACAAAAGTATAAAACGTTAATCAGGTAAATAAATAAGAAAAAAAAAAAAAAAAAAAAAAAAAAAAAAAAAAAACTTCACAAGCACTTTGAAGAAGTAGAGGGGGTCAAAAGTTGCCAGGCATTTTTTTTAGTTATCGACGTGGGTTCTTTTGGCAATTGGCATCCTGTTATCTCAAATTTCGAAAGTTTCACCATAAATCGACCGGGTAATGTTTTAAACTATTGTTTTGATTTTTTGTTAAATTTTTTGCTTTTTATGGTTCGACGGTTTATATTCTAAGCTATAATAGTTAATTCGAATGCTTGTAACCCGGATAACCATTTCGTTTAGTACCATTGTTTCAATGTCTTTTGAATCTTAGTAATAATTGATGGATATTTTTATTTATACGTCTACTCTTTGTATTTAGTGGGGCCTCCGTGTAGTTATGGCACAGGGCCACCAAAATCAACGAGACGGCCCTGTTGGTTAGTTATGTAAAATGAAAATTAATTAAGGGATTTTAAGAATGTAACTAACTTGTCACATTCTCGAGTATTGTACAACCAACTTTTTTTGTTATTATTTACTTAAAAGTTTGAATTTTGACTTTTGTACGTATTTTGTCATGTAAAATGATCATTTTACTCTTAGATGTTGATAGTGTATATAAAAAGCATATAGGTAACAATGAAATATAGTCACAAAATACACACAATTCAAAGTTTTGGGGTATATAATAAAAATAAAAAATAATAAATAATTAAAAAAATGATAAGAAACAATCGAAAAATTGATAAGTTATTTAGTTATTTAGATAATTAGCTCAATAACTATAAAACAGGCTGACGTGTTTACTATGTTCAAAGACTTGCAATCCTTTTCTAATAATTTTTATTTTAGATTTCATTGAGTATGTTTGGTGAAACATAGCAATAGTACAAGCAGTAAGCAGGAGCAACAAGTAGTACTAGTTAGTATTAGTTGTTTGTTAAATAAAATTGTTTGATAACGCAGTTGTAGCTGTAATTATAAAGTGTAAGATGACGTAAAAAGACATATACACGTTAACTTAAAAAAACGTTAATAAATAAAAGGGGCGTATGTGTAATTTGAGAGCCAAAATGCTTGCGGCTAGATCTAAATGCTTTTTGATGAAGCATTTTGAAGGAGAGCGGTTACACACGATTCAACCGCTTGTTGTTTGTTGCTATACAAACATTATATTTAAATCGCTAGTCGTTTGTCGCTAGTTGCTCAAAACGCTCACAAATGCTTGGTGCCCAACAAACCCATTGTATAGAGGCGTATAACAGTTAATATAACATTGATTTGACAATAATTCCAGTCTTAAAACTTGGCCATACCGTGTGATGATTCTAAATAAAAACAAAGAAATGCTAAATGACAACTTAATGTACAAGTAGCCTCCATACTTGAAAAGTGTGGAAATATACAATACTCAATTACACATGCCAAAAAGAGGATGCTTAAGAATCATATTGCTAGTCTTGAGCTAAAAAATTGTCCCTAGCAATCTAGTAGTCCTTTTGGTCAACATCAATCTATCGTAATATTTTTTATTTTTAATTATCGTTTATCAATACTTTAATGTGCATGTTTTTTGGCCTTGAATTCACGTTGTGGTATTTTAAGTTTTAACTAATATCAAATTCAAAGAAAGTACGAATTTCTTTAATAAAAAGAAGGACTAATTTCATATATAATCTTGATGGTTTATGAGTTGCAAACTACACAAAACCTAAAGAGCTCCCAAAGCCCAAACAAGAAAAACAAAACCAGATCACTAAACTTTTAAACAAATATTTTTTTCGTACCAAATTAAAAGTCCACGTTTCTTTACTAAAAATAGATAAAGAAGTTCGATCGTGTTTATCATTTTATCCCTGGTTGAAATTAATATTATATTTAAAGAAGACGTTAATTAATTAGTTAATGGTAAAATTAGCATTTTGCAAAATATAATAAAGAGAATATAAATAATTATGTCTTATTTTTTATTTATTTAAATATAGTTTTCGTTTTTGTGTTTCTATTGGTTTTAACATTTGGTATATGTTCTACGAAATTAGTTTAAATAATTCATGTTACTTCTAAAACCGAGAGATTACGGATGCAAACTATGCAATCTTGGTTAAACCAACGAACCTCCTATCTAATTTACTATTCAAATATAAAGACGTGATGATTATAACTTGATGACTTTAGGTCCTCAAATAGTCAAACACAATCTTTTTTTAAAACCAAATGCCAAAACACCTTGGTTCTTAATCATATTAGCACACCATAATAAGCCACATGTTCATCAACTTAACCACAACTTATACACGTCAACACAACTTGCACTTGTGACTTTGTGTTATAGGTAACTCATTACGCAAACGGATGTTACCACACGTAGTATAATAATCAATTATTTTTATCAAGTACACCGTATCTGTTTTTAACTTAATATAATAATCTTGTTTAGTGTTATTCAAAGATGAATGTCACTTTTCTAAAGACTACAGGAACAAGAAAAATGAACTTTGATTTTAACCTTGAGCACGTTTACTCTCACTCGTACGTTTGTCGGAGACTTTTAAAAAATAGTTCCGTATTCTCAAGTTTTCTTTAAAATAAAGGTATGATCTCTTACCAATTGGCCGGCTCCAAGCAAGTGCAAACTGTGCTTGGCCGGGCCACCCTGAAAGTAAGGTCCCCAAAAGGTGAAAACATTGTTATATAAGGATTATATCTTATCCCAATACCAGTGAATTTCTAAATATTGAGATAAATAAGTAGTAAGCCACTAGCCTGATAGGTCAAATGTTAAGGATGATACTCGTCATCAACTGAAACTTTTGAGTATTTGATTTTGCATCTTTTACGAGGCAAGGGTCAAAAGGCTAAGGCCCAAATATACAAAAGAAAGAAAACAAGAAAAAAGAAAAAAAAAAAAAAAAAAAAATTAAACGTAATCGAGTAAATAAAAATAAAAAAAAAAAAAAAAAAAAAAACAAACTTCACAAGCAATTTGCATGAGTAGACGGTCAAAAGGTTGCCGGCAATTCTTTTTTAGTTATCGGATGTTTTGGCAATTGGCATCCTGTTATCTCAAATTTCGAAAGTTTCACCATAAATCGACCGGGTAATGTTTTAAACTATTGTTTTGATTTTTTGTTAAATTTTTTGCTTTTTATGGTTCGACGGTTTATATTCTAAGCTATAATAGTTAATTCGAATGCTTGTAACCCGGATAACCATTTCGTTTAGTACCATTGTTTCAATGTCTTTTGAATCTTAGTAATAATTGATGGATATTTTTATTTATACGTCTACTCTTTGTATTTAGTGGGGCCTCCGTGTAGTTATGGCACAGGGCCACCAAAATCAACGAGACGGCCCTGCTCTTTACATTTTACATATTCCATAATTCGTTCTCACAAAATTAGGTGTTGTTGATGTTTAGACCATCTGGAATGGATGGTCATCACACGAGGTCATGGGTTTAATAGACGCGTTCCCCCCGCCCCCCACACGTGTCTTCTTAGCCTAAAAGGGATGACTTGATCGACTGCACGATCGAGTCATGTGAGTTTGTTGTGCGTGCGGGTGTTTTTATTAAATGATTTTTATAGGGTATATTTGGGTTTAAGCGAAGTATGTTTTCGTAATGACTGTGGTCGCCTTATTACATTAAGTTGTTTATGAAGAAGGTTGTAAAGAGAGAAAATTGAGTTGGCGCTGATGGGGCAGTGGTGACCGCGGTCGTGTGTGTTCACTATTATACTAACTGTAATGGTGAACACATACGACCGCAGTCAACAATGCAATATCAGCGCCAACTCAGCTGTATTTCTGTACAACATTCTTTATGACCAACTTAATGTAATAAGGCGACCGCGATCATCACAAAAAACATACCCCACTTAAACACAAGTATACCCCACAAAAATCATTTAATAAAAATACTCACACACAAAATAACTCACACGACCCGGTTGTTCGTCAACCAAGTCCTACTTTTTTTTTTCCGCTTTTGAGACGCGTCCTTAGTAGTCTCCGCAACAAAGGGGCACGTCTCCTTGTTGGGTGACCACCTCAATCGACCATCCATTACGAATGGTCTTACGCTTTGTCATATGTAGCTTTGATTTTAACCGCTTACAATATTAATCGAGTTATATATACAACCCTATCATTCATGTTATCGACTTAAATTTGCGTATAGATGATTCATAAATCCGTAAAGCTTAACCCGCTAATTTTATTTGATTTGTAGATGATGACTTTAGCCATTTTATGGAATATTTGGTCGTGTCTCGTTTACATTGTTGTTTTGTGGAATTGCATTAACCATTTACCGATCTATGAAAGTGGAAATGTGAGTTATATTTTTGAAAATAAACAGGTAATGGATAAATTGGTAAAATGAATGAAGTCTTCTCTTTTCAAATTATTCGAGAGGGTGAACATTTTGTTAAATATTGAAACTCTGTAGTTTTATTATTAGGCAAGGTATATATACAAATAGTACATAGCATGAAACCTTAATTGACCCAAACCCACAATCGGGTTTGGGATCATTTACGTCGAAGACTTTTTGATTCGGATGTACGCAACATTATCGGGTTAATTATGAAACCATTTTCGGTCCTTCTCTAACCACCTTTGAATATACACACTTAAAAAGGTTTGAACTTTTGTGAGTATGATGAGGCTATTTGGTCGATGTTCTTATCATTTTTACAACGATATAACATTTGCTTCATTTTTCTTGTTTGGATAAAGCCATTTTATTCAAATCATTGTCCTATCAAACTCGTACCATGTTGTCATGTCATGTCCTTGAAAAACAAATAGTGATGAAGATAACGTTGGAATATTTATGGAATTGGTTTGCTGGTTGTCATTTTGGTGTGCGGTGCCTGTAATTCTTCTAGAAACCATGTTGTGTATGCCTCGTTTTGAATGCACCCATTTATGATGGGACAGCAATCATGACTGCCGTTTTAACAAACCCTTTTTCAAAAATAAAAGTTTTGTTATATCTTTCCTTTATTCTCACTTATCCTGTTGTTCAGACTAAAATATAAATGTGTTTTTCACTTATTATTGTTTTTTCATATAAATTGCCAATTCTGACGATGTTAAAGTCATGTGTAAGTAAAATCATAAGTGGTTATAAATTAGGAGAAAAAATGACTTTAAAAGAACAAACTCATTTCACATATAAGAAATGTTTTATCACCAACAATAATTTTGAATAAAAAGTTTAGCATAGTTATCGGATTGGTACTTATGTATAAACATTAGAGACAACAATTTTGGAATGAGTATTGGCTATCGCTAAAGTTTTTTACAAATCATTATACTTATATTGATTGGAGGATAAAAAGAGAGAGAATTAGTGTAAATACACATGTGATATTTTTATTAGGGTAAGAGAAAATTTTGTAGGAGGAATTATAAATATTGATATTAATATTTGCATTGAATATTGGTTATGACTAATCTAGAAAACTTATAGATAATTTCATTGTTAAATCAAATTACTCTTCTTTAATATGCAAGACTTAACTTTTTTTTTTGAACGGCAAATTTATATAAAAGCTAGCAAGGCTTAACTAGTTAGTTATTCAACAGACTGTCAAAACCTTGGACGACTAGAAGAATGAAAGGTGCATTTCTTAAGTTGAAAAACCAGAACACTTTATTTACCTTTTTAAGTAGTCAAATTCAAAAACTATGTTGCAAAGAAAAATGCATGCATTTATCTTATCTGTTTTACATTGTATTTGAATGTAACCAATGCACTTTGAGTTGTAGATTGTTATACGAAATCGCATGTCACGTATGAAAACATGATCAAACAAAGATGAAACGCAGACGGAAAAAAGAACACAAAAATTTAAAGAACTTCGAATGGTAGTTGATATCAACAGCGCGTAGTCCATGGACAGGAAAGTGTTCTCTTATTATGCATACAAATGCTGTGAGTAATGTATAAGAAACGGTAAACGCAAATATCAATAGTTGTTACACCTACTATAATCCGATCAGACCGTTTTGTCAAAGTTGATTATAATCAGATTGTTTGATATGAAATGATCACTTTTACAACATAATGCCAAATACCCTCAAATTATGATCATGAAAGCTTCCCCACAAAGACATGTCTCTTTCACAGCCTGCAAATTGTGGTGGCTTAAGGCTGTTTTTATTGATTGCAATTGATGAAAGATCACAAGTCAACCTAATCAATACAAAATTTGACTTTTATGCTTGATGTTCAAATTAAACTGCTCAAATGTTTGAAAGATAGTTTGCTATAAAGATCTTGTAGGAGGTTCTACATCATTTTTCTTTAGCATGGCATCTTTTTGAGCCATTATAATTGACTTTATATTGTTAGCTAATTGTGTATTATGATGTAAATGCCACATTTTATAACTTTGCACTTTGCAAGAGCAAATGAGTGAAGCAAACGCGGAAATTACAAAACAGTGAAAACGTCATACTTGAGGCTATATCTCCAAACTTTGTTCGTTCTTGAGAGAATAGCGCTTTGTATAGCCTGTTATAAATAATGAGCAATAAAATGATTGTTCAGTCTTATATACAATGGTCCGGCCTAATATATTACTGCTAATGCTAACTTGCTTTCAGCCGATGAACAATGAATTGGAGGACTTGAAAATGCAAGACGTNTCGGGTTTTGAAGCGTCCCGGGTCAACTCGGTTTGTGTTTTAATTTGACCAGTTTTCGACCCAACATAGCAAGTTGACCCGATTTAAATCAACCCATTTTTCGACCGGAATGGTTCAACCGGCTGAACCACCCGGGTCGAACCGGGTTTCAAAACATTATGTTTAATTCCCAAATCTTCACACTTTTATTATTTTTCGTTTATAACCTATAATTTTTTTTTTTATCGATAAACTATCTATCGCCATAAAATCCCGTTGCTATGCACGGGTATTCGTCTAGTCTAGAAAACTTATGGATAATTTCATTGTTAAATCAAATTACTCTTCTTTAATGTGCAAGACTTAACTGGTTAATTATTCAACAGACTGTCAAAACCTTGGACGGCTAGAAGAATGAAAGGTGCATTTCTTAAGTTGAAAAACCAGAACACTTTATTTACCTTTTTAAGTAGTCAAATTCAAAAACTATGTTGCAAAGAAAAATGCATGCATTTATCTTATCTGTTTTACATTGTATTTGAATGTAACCAATGCACTTTGAGTTGTAGATTGTTATACGAAATCGCATGTCACGTATGAAAACATGATCAAACAAAGATGAAACGCGGACGGAAAAAAGAACACAAAAATTTAAAGTACTTTGAATGATAGTTGATATCAACAGCGCGTAGTCCATCGACAGGAAAGTGTTCTCTTAGTATGAGTAATGTATAAGAAACGGTAAACGCAAATATCAATAGTTGTTACACCTACTATAATCCGATCAGACCGTTTTGTCAAAGTTGATTATAATCAGATTGTTTGATATGAAATGATCACTTTTACAACATAATGCCAAACACCCTCAAATTATGATCATGAAAGCTTCCCCACAAAGACATGTCTCTTTCACAGCCTGCAAATTGTGGTGGCTTAAGGCTGTTTTTATTGATTGCAATTGATAAAAGATCACAAGTCAACCTAATCAATACAAAATTTGACTTTTATGCTTGATGTTCAAATTAAACTGCTCAAATGTTTGAAAGATAGTTTGCTATAAAGATCTTGTAGGAGGTTCTTCATCATTTTTCTTTAGCATGGCATCTTTTTGAGCCATTATAATTGACTTTATATTGTTAGCTAATTGTGTATTATGATGTAAATGCCACATTTTATAACTTTGCACTTTGCAAGAGCAAATGAGTGAAGCAAACGCGGAAATTACAAAACAGTGAAAACGTCATACTTGAGGCTATATCTCCAAACTTTGTTCGTTCTTGAGAGAATAGCGCTTTGTATAGCCTGTTATAAATAATGAGCAATAAAATGATTGTTCAGTCTTATATACAATGGTCCGGCCTAATATATTACTGCTAATGCTAACTTGCTTTCAGCCGATGAACAATGAATTGGAGGACTTGAAAATGCAAGACATGTGTCCTTACAGAATTTTTTTGTCTTGAAACCGCAATATTACATAGGCATTTTTGAGTGATAACTTGTTTCAATAACGGTCAAAATAATCAGATTTTGGCACACGTGTGAAGAAATGTAGAAAGAAAAGTTGTTGAGGCAAATAAAAATTCACATAACTATCAACTATAATCAACTGATATTCTAATTCTTTGGTGCTCAATAATTAGTTAAAACACACAAATCCAAACACCACCTTAGAAGACTTACTCAGGAAGCTTTGGAGGTGATTTGAAAGCAGGCTGCAGCCGCCATTGCATTGCTGCTAAAACTGCTTGAAATATAGCAAGGGACCTCTGAAAACTATACGAGCAGATACCAAATGATAACATAGAGGTAGGATGAAGTATAGACAGATGTAAACAGCAGGTAATGACAGTAGTGGACAGATGGCTGACAGAACAAATGTATAGAGGTTCCTCATAAGGAAATAAGGAATGTACACATGTATACCTGAATATGAACAACATGTGAATCCACTTCTTCAATAGAATGAAGAGCAAGTCACATGATTCTGTATGCCGAAACACTTTAGCGCTAATAAAACTTTAATAAAAAAAATTGTGGAGAAGAAGATCACATAAAACAACCAGAAAAGCTGATAATATCCTTAAATATACTTGTAAAAAAACCTACACAAATGATGATCTAGAGAGAAGAATCAATATATTAATTGAAAGTCAATGACTATATGAGTTCCAACGTTGCACAATTACAGACTAAGAATGACACATAATCAACTAAACAGTACAATTGTCAGGGTTTCAATCCCATGGATCAGCTACATGTGAGATGGAATAGGCCGTATGGTCAATAACTTCCTGAAAGCCACACCAAAGTAGCTTTTACAGCAGAAGCGTCTATAATTTACCATCATTGAGGTTTGTTTTGTTTGTTGTCTCTTTTAAGTTGAACCTTTAATTTTTTACCACCTAACTGGTATCCGTTCATTGTATTAATAGCAGATTCTGCAGCAGCTGAGGAGTCGTAACTAACAAAGCCTGCAAACATGAAAGATGAAGCAAAATTTACAAATTGGAAGAAAAGTATTGCTTAAATTAAACTGAACTTTGGTACGGAAGTGAATTCATACCAAAGCATTTGCTAACACCAGTTGCTTTGTCAACGAAAACCTTAGCACTCACGACCCTTCCAAATCGCTGAAAGGCGTTTGCAAGCTCTTCGTCGCCAAATTCTTGAGGAATATGGTAAATAAACAGATTGGCACCAGGTGGACCTGTAGAACAAACAAAGTGTATATAAACGCAAAATAACGAAAAGGGAAAATGTTAGCTAGGATAAGTGCATAAAAGATCTCCAACCTTCAATCTGGTCGCCAGGACTTGAACCGATACTCGAAGATGTAGCGAGATTATTTGCAACTGCTGGTGGTACAGGACTAGGAGGACCACTTAAAGGCCTGTTATTTATCATTCCCCCAGGGTATGCAACAGAATATTGAGCTCCAGGAACAACTGGATAAGGAGAGCCCAAATAACCATTCGGAGGCACTGCATAATTTCTTGGAGTCCTAGGCAAAGAATTTGGATTTTGCCCCGGAGCAAGGCGATACGGCATGAGGCCGTAACTTCCAGCAGCCTGTATGCAAAAACAGAAGTTAGTCATATTGTATTGAGGGATTGTCTGATTTGCCAGCATGGGTTTGATATAGTCGTTGGGCACGTGTATGAGGAGATGTGGTCAATACCATCAAAACTGGGAATCCTTCATACCCAACTAATGGTCGTGTTAGAATTCATTACCATTCCCAATACACCTATTATCAAACTAATCCTCAGAGTGATTCCTAACTACAAACCAAATGCCACCTAAAAATATATTCCAGCAGCCTATGCCTAGATAAAGAAGTGTTCCGCAATTCCACAAAAAAAAATGGCAATATTTTCCAACAAAACAGTAATGCATGTGATGGGACAAACCTGATATCCGTAACCATTATATGGTGAAATGTAACCCATCGGTAGAGCTCCAAATAAAGATGGATTTTGTGCGGGGTCACCGCCTGCGAAATTAGAAGCCAATGATTGTGCTTTTTGAGTCTTTCTAGCTAACCTTTCCTTTTCAGTATCCGCCCACTTGACCACCAACGGGACAGTTGAACCCTAATAGAGAAAGGATCACAAAGTTACAACCAGCCTAAATAAAAGTAACTTGCACAACTAATATTAAACATTCAAAATATACACAACCTCCATCTTGTGCTTCCCGTTAAGGTCCTCTATAGCTGCGACTGCTTGCTCTTTCGTCTCATACTTCACAAAAGCACAACCTGACACCATGGTTAATAAAACATAAAGAAACTTTGCATGTCATGTGACTTTTCAAGATCAAAGAGACATATTATACCCCACCTTTGCTTGTCTGTTGAGAACCACGCAAAACTTGTAGGTCTTTTAAGGTTCCATATTTAGAAAACAATGATGTAACTTCACCCTCAGAAACATTCTTTGGAAGCATGCCAATGAAAACCTTGTGTTCTTGAACAAACAACAGGGAACCAATAAGAGCTAATTAGACATATTAAGTGGACCTTCATACTGCATAATCGCGAAATGAGTAACTATGATTTACAAAAGTAGTAACATGAAATACAAAGAAAAGCATGTCACACCTAGCCTTTCCAACTCGCCATCTGCGTATTTCACTTGCAATGGACAAGATGCCTGATACACAACAAACAACGTATATTGTTATACCACATAAGGAAAACTATCAGCTACATTCAAGATAAACGTAACTCCCAGCTTACTTCTTCTAAGGTGAATAAGTGTTGTCATGTCACTAGGTCAAGGTTTAAGATATATTACATACAAGTGCTTCAAATTAATTGTAATTATCGAACAATTGCTTTGTTATGACTTTGTGATGAGATCACTATACGAGCTGAGATATGTGAATCTGTTATCTAAATAACACCTATGAAGCGACTTTTTTATATAGTTTAATGCACGTCCAGTGTGAATAATCAATAATGTATAGCCAACCAACCATTTACACCTCTACACATCATTTAAACTCACCCTGTTTAATTTCGAAGAATTAACATGTCGAATTCTAAAAGCAAAAAGTACTGCTCTTAATTCATTAGCTACTCAGAAACATGAACATATCAATAACTAAGGTGTAACTTTTTGCTATACATACACATACTTAAAAAACTTTATTGACTAATAATTTCTGCATTATGCTTGATTATCTCATCGTATGTGAAAGTTAAACCTTTTCTAAGTATGGTAAATAGTACAAAAGAAAACCATGTGACGAGTACATCAATGCAATCAATAAAACAAGTAATGAGCTGCAATTCTGCACTTGAACGTCACATGGGATTGCCAAAGTTACTTTTTTCAGTTAATAGATAATTACTTCCTAAATGTCTGTTACCCTGGGTTGTTTCTCTAATAACGGTTACTCTCTAGCACAACAAGTATCTCTACATAAATGTAAATTATCTGTCGAATGCCTAAAGTAACTGCAGCTAAATTCCTTTTAAACTATTGGAATATACATTCTATCTCGATAGTCGATACACAATACAGAGCATAGATTTTTTTCCAATCAAACTTTGCACTCGTGCATTTATAACTAAATCTTCAGGATGTAACTGTTCTAACTATGTACCAAGAGATTAAACAGCAAAGCCAACTGATATATGAAAAAACTAATTACCCCTGGTAAAGTTTTCTTATTATGACAAGCCTCGACTGCCTTGTCAGCTTCCTCTCTAGATGGACATATTACGAAACAACAACCTGATAACAACAACAACATTAACAACCAGAATTAGAGCACAAATTGCCATATTGGTAATCACATATTACTAAGAAAACTCAAAACAGAAAACGAAACTGTAAATCACGCACTATGAAACCATGAATCACGCATTATTATAACACTAAGTATATTCTGACAATCTAGCCATAATAACTGTTGAAAAAAATTAGAATTGCTAATAATAGCAAATACATCACAAACACACATTATAAATATATATCATGAAAACGTTAATCACGCATTGTGATCTCTAAACTAACATTACTTATAATCTAACAACGCTCAAAAAACGCCTAAACTAAAACAATAATTCACTCATTAAATTCAAACAAAGTTCCAAAAAAAAAAAAAAAAAAAAAAAAAAAAAAAAAAAAAAAAAAAAAAAAAAAAAAAAAAAAAAAAAAAAAAAAAAAAAAAAAAAAAAAAAAAAAAAAAAAAAAAAAAAAAAAAAAAAAAAAAAAAAAAAAAAAAAAAAAAAAAAAAAAAAAAAAAAAAAAAAAAAAAAAAAAAAAAAAAAAAAAAAAAAAAAAAAAAAAAAAAAAAAAAAAAAAAAAAAAAAAAAAAAAAAAAAAAACTAAAAACATGAATCACGAGCATTGTGGTCCCAAACTAACATTAACTAAACACAAACAAATTTACACATAAACCTAAAACTAAAAGAATAAAAATCACTAGCAACTTCAAATCACATAACAAATTACATATCAAAAAAACAATAGTAATAAACGTGAATCACGCCATTGTGATCCCTAAAAAAAAAAAAAAAAAAAAAAAAAAAAAAAAAAAAAAAAAAAAAAAAAAAAAAAAAAAAAAAAAAAAAAAAAAAAAAAAAAAAAAAAAAAAAA
>LBNU01011028.1:100560-113340 GCA_014162995.1 Artemisia annua
TTTTTTTTTTTTTTTTTTTTTTTTTTTTTTTTTTTTTTTTTTTTTTTTTTTTTTTTTTTTTTTTTTTTTTTGAGATTGACTTTCGGCCTGGACCGAAAAACACCAGTCTTAAGTCTGCCTCGAACCAGTGGTCCTAAAGATTCCTAGTGTAAGCCCTAGTGTTAGCATATAAAGATCGGTTCGAGGCAGATTGGTGTAAAACTATAAAATCTATGTTAGTTAAACTATATATTTAGTGTGTTGAAGATTTACTTATAGTATTTACATGTATTGCCAACTGAGAAAGTTTAATCTCATGGTAAATGCGAAATAGAAGATCTTTTTGAAATTTTTACTAGCTACGAGATTGGGGTTAATTTGAGTAACATCAATTTGGAATATTTTGAAGAAAAACATTATTAAAGCATTATACATTATCAAAAGTAGGTGTTCTGATCATGTTGTTACAGAACATTGATCAATCTAATAGTTTGTGCAAAGGAACAAGACTTACTGTGAATCGGTTGATGAAAAGTTGCATTGATGCCACTAAAAACAACATAAGCTATTTTGGTAAATGAGTGATTATCGCAAGGATGAAAATATCATCTTCTGATAAACGTTTGCAGTTAAAGATTGTAATGAAGTAGTTTCCCGTGTCCATCTCTTTCGCGATGACAATCACCAAAAGTCAGGGGCAATCGCTCGGGCAAGTCGGTTTGTATTTGTCACGACCTGCTTTTACGCATGCCCAGCTATATGTAAATGTCTCTCGCGTTAAGAGCAAAAAATGATTAAAGATAGTTATTCGTGACGAAGACGAAAAACTCACTAATACCACCACCAACGTGGCCTACAAAGAAGTGCTACACAATTTATGATCACATCTACATGTACACGTATCTCGCATTGGTAGAATAAAGGATTGAATATGTTTATGTTCGTTTTTGGATTTTTTGACTATTGTGTTTTATATAACGTATGTTTGATTATTACCAACTGTATACTTTACGTTTGTTTACCCAGTTGCGGTTCTAACTTATAACTTCATAATACGCAATGTCATTTAGTACTTGTTTCAATGTTACTTAAAAATACCTGTAAATTTCACGAGTCTTTTAGCTAGTTTGGAATATTTTGAAGAAAAATGTTATTAAAGCATTATACAATATTTATGAAGATGTATATGGATTAATATTATCATAATTTTTGAATAATGAATATTATTAAAATAAACTCTCTAGCAAGGAGCTAGAAGAGGAAAAGATAAAGGCTTAATTAACCAAGAGTTTCAACATTTAACTTTACGACCTCGACATTTAAGCAAAGAAAAAGAAAACATACGAATACAATCAAACAAATCAATTTTCCTTATAGGACGAGAATTAAAAGTGATACTATTTCTATGCCGCTACAAGATCCATAAAGTCGCCGAGTATATTACGAAAATACGATCCTTGTAATCCTTAGAAACTCCCAAATCTTTGCGCCATTGAAGCGAATCGTAAAAAGAAACAAAAGAAGGCATAGAACGTCGATCAAAACACGAATACGCCGCCATAAGCTAGAAGCCGTATCACACTCGAAGAAAATGTAGTCATTATATTCCAAACTCACATTGCAAGAGGGACATGAAATTGACTGAATCTCTAAATCCCGCAAAGATAAATTAAAACAATTCGGTAATCTATCCAAGATGAGACGCCAAATAAAGAAATTTACCTTACAGGGTAAGATTTTACACCACCTCATACTTGGACTAAAAGAAGGAAGAATGTAATTATCCACCTGTAAGCGAGTAACGTTCACAGAGAAGACACCATCATTAGCACCATTCCAGTGCCAAGAATCTGGAAGATCATTCACGTGAACATGGCCAATTTCATCTTTAAATTTCCAAAGATTATTCATTTATGCTTCCTGGACGTTGTCTTTTCTAATTCCACGTCCAAGTATCAATGAATAGCTGATTAGCATGCATACAATTTGGATTTGCATCCAACTGAAATAACTGATTATATCTCACACTCAAAGGCCCATTACCTGTCCAATTATCCTTCCAAAAATGGATAGAAGATCCATTACCTACCTTATGACGTAACATGTATAAGTGGATAATTCCTTTGGAGTGTAACATAGAGAAAAAATCTACAATATATGCCCACGTACTAGAAAATTTGCACCCTTTCAACTCCATTCCGGTATCATTTATGTGAATACCTTTCACCACACGAACCCAAAGAGAAACCGAATTAGTAAGTAACCGTCATCTCCATTTTTTAAGAATGGCGAGGTTAAATGCTTTCAAGCTCCCTATACCCAATCCGCCTTTCTCATGAGAAACCAAAATATTGTCCCATTTTATCCAATCCAGCTTCTTATTCTCGCCGCTACCGACCCAAAAAAACGAAGCCCGAAGGGATTCTATAATTTTGATTATGGATTCTGGGCATTTGAACAACGACGGATAATAAATATTGAGCCTCCCGAGCACTGCTTTAATTAAAGTGAGACACCCTCCAATAGATAGCATATTCGCCTTCCAAGTAGAAAACTTACAAGGAAAACGATCAGTCATAGTCTGCCAATTCGCAATCAAGTTCATATTGGATCCAATCGGTAGAAAGGCAAAGTACTCGAAGCACAACTAGTTACACGTGCCATATCTTCAGTTTCTTTAGAAGAAACTCCAATCCCGTACATATTTGATTTTGTAATATTGATCTTAAGGCCCGATGCAAGATAGAAAACCTGCATCACACGAATAATATTGTCCATGTCTTGCCTATTCCACTCGGAAACAATAACAACATCGTCTACGTAAAATAAATGGGATATATTCAAGTTCGTATCTCCCACCTTTGTGCCATGAATGAGGACTGAACCAACCACATATTTTAAAGCAATATTACAACCTTCCATAATAATGAGGAACAAGAAAGGCTTAAAGGGTCACCCTGACGTAAACCTCGTTGTTTCTAAACACAATTGTATCGAACGTCTCAATTTTGAACCAAAACCAAGAACTGATATCATGTGATCAAGAAACTTCCAACTTACAGTGTCATACGCCTTTTCAAATTCAACTTTAAACATCAGAAGTTTATTTTTATACCACGACGTAAACCTCGTTAAATCAAAAATTTTGCCGACTCAAGAATAGACGATCTCGATGTTTCTAAACACAATTGTATCGAACGTATCCATTTTGAAACAAAACCAAGAAATGATAGCATGTGATCAAGAAACTTCCAACTTACAGTGTCATACGCCTTTTCAAAATTCGACTTTAAACATCAGAAGTTTATGGTTTTGTTTCTTATACCACGACATTAACTTACTTAGCATAAGAGGCCCGTCAAGAATTTTCCTGCCCGAAATAGACGTTGCTTGCTCGTGACTTACCACTTACTTTTGCTATCCGGTGGGCTAAAATATTCGCTATTCTTTTATAATGCATACTGATTAAGGATATAGGACGAAAATCCTTAATATGAGATGGATTAGCTACTTTCAGAATAAGGGTAATGAAAGAGGAATTCATACCTTTTGGCATCACGAAGTAATCAAAGAAATTCCTCACACCCGCGTCAACATCGACTTTAAATAACTCCCAATACGATTTGAAGAATAGAAAAGTAAAACCATCTGGACCCGTCGCTTTTTGGCTACCATAATCCCAAACAACTGCTTTAATTTCTTCATTGGAGATTGAACCTTCCAACGCATCCATTTCTTGCATAACTAAATGTACTTGTGGGGTACCAGTAACCAGGTTCACCAAGGAATCATGAGCTTCAAAAATTTCTTTATAACAATTAAAGAAAGCAAATTTTACCCGATGAGGATCTGTAACCCATTCACCATCAATCGTAATACATTTATCATCTGTTGGTTTCGTTTTTGATTAGCCACTTTTGGAATAAGGGTAATGAAAGAGGAATTCACACCTTTCGGCATCACGAAGTAATCAAAGAAATTCCTCACAACTTCTTCAACATTGGCTTTAAATAACTCCCAATACGATTTGATGAAAAGAAAAGTAAAACCATCTGGACCCGACGCTTTTTGGCTACCACAATCTCAAACAACTGCTTTTATCTCTTCAATAGAGACTTAACCTTCCAACGCATCCCTTTCTTGCACATCTAAATGTACTTTCAGGATACCAGTAACTAAGTTCACCAAAGAATCCTAAGCTTCACAAATTTCTTTATAAAAATTAAAGAAAGCCAATTTTTCTCGATGAGGATCCGTAACACATTCACCATCAATCTTACTATCTTTCAACATCTGTTGGTTATGTTTTTGTTTCAGCATCCCATGGAAAAAATTTTGAATTTTTATCTCCCTCAGTGTCCCACTTGATTCTTGCTTTTTGAACCATATCCATATCTTCCAAGTTTGTGAGGTCTTCATATTCTTTTAGCAAATCCAAATGTTCTTTTTTCTCTACATCAGAAGCTATGCACTTGTCAATATTTTCATCAAAATTTCCATAACCCGCAACATGCCTAATTGCTTGGTAGCAGGCAAGGGTAAGCCCGACCCGGGCTCTTTTAGGCCATGCCAGTCCATGCCGGTTTTTCCGCACATCTAGAAAGGGTGTGTATCCGATTAGAACTTTATGTTTAAAAGTTAAAAGTTCATAGGTTACATGTTTTATAAAACTAGCGGCAATTGCAAGTTGTAGTGACTAGCTATTAAATATATGTTTGTTGCAAGCATAAGCAGGATGTATTTTTTTTAATCGTTTTTTTCTTAATCCTTGCTTCTTTTTTCTTCGTCTAGCCACTGATCCGCCCATTTCTAACGTACATAAATTTGGCAAAACAAAACATTCTTTGGCTATGTTTGGCGACACGTACCGTAACAGTAAGCAGTAAGCAGTAATTGTTTGGTTAAAAAACGTGTTTGGTAACGTAGCTGTAATTGTAATTATAAAGTATAAATCAACCAAACGTTTACCGCTTGTCGCTTGACGCTTCGTTAGGAAGCATTTAAGATTTTGAGCAGTTGGTCATATCCTTGTTGCCAAACATGACCTTTGTGAAAAGAAAATTAGAACGTATAATGGTGTTTATACTCCTTATCTTGCCATTGAATTTCCATACTTCACCAAACTGCTATCGGATTGATTAGAGCATCGTGTGTGGAATGCTTTTCACCGTCCCCCGTGGCAACCTCGCCGAGCTCGCCGCCACACCTGGTGAGCTCGCCGTAGGATTCTCATCGTGGCCACAACGAGCAAATATTCTGACAAGTTGGCAGGTTTCTTTCATTTTTCTTTCTTTCTTCCATATCTTTAATAAATATGTGTTTTTTTTAATAAAAGTGTGTGTGTGTGTGAGATGTGATGAAAAGGAGTTGTNTGGAGGATGGTGGTGAAGAGTGGAGACTATGGTGGTTTGTGATGGTGGGATGGTGGTGGAGGGTGGTCGGAGATGGTGGCGATGACGGTGGATGTTTTTCATTTGGGTGAAATGAAAAGTGACTCGAGTGATGGTCAATCTACAGTCTTGTGTGATTCGGTACTCCATTTTTATTTTTGGGAAATTGGTCGAACTAGTGCAGTATTTATATTGCAGTATTTGTTTATTTTTGGGAAATTGTTTAATGAAATGAATAAAAAAATAAATGTGTAGGTGGTGGGGCCCAAATGAAGAGGTTGAGGTTAGTTGTTTAGTGAGAGGGGTTAATTGTGAAGAGGTGTTGGGTGATGTGGCACGTGTGGTGTTGTTTATGTGGGGTAATAGGGTATCCTGATAGCAATTAGAAGTCACGAGTATGAACGCTTTCAGATCGATTAAATTGGAGTGGATACCAATTAACGACCGGATAAAATCTAATTGATTCAAGTTTGTGTATGGTGTTGTGTTTGCAGAGATTAGCGTGATCAAAGTTATGATCAGCCCTACGTTTTTCTGTATCTTTTAAGAAAGACGCTCTCTCCTAGTTTATAGGTTTCAAACCGTCAAAAACGGTTAAAATCGAAGCAAGATAACTGTCAAAACAGTTATATAACGAGTTTCAAATTAAATGTTTTATTTGGTGGAAAAACAAATTCTAATGAATTTTTAACATAGCAATGTTATACCAAATAAAAAATTTTCCAGGTCGGGGCGCTGCCCCTTGGACCCTGCCAGGGGCTGCCGCCCCTTGGACCCTGCTTCTCTCAGGGGCGTTGCCCCCGAACCCCCACCAAGGGGGCTACCGCCCCCTTAGAACCCCCGTTAGTCCAGTTAATATACATATAAGTGTCGACCCTTATATGTATATTAAACTCAATCTATTTTACACTAAAATACCAACATGTGGGGCCCGAATGAAGAGGGAAAGCTTGTTGTCCACACCCAATGCTCTTATATCCTTTGATAAATTTTCTTTCTTAATTCTATAGGCCTATAACACTTTTTAGAAAATATATACTAGTATAGACTTTATTATATGATCTCCTCTTTAAAGTTTAAATGCGATACAAAATATGACCACTAACCTGTTTAAAATTAACTCTTACAACAACGTTATACGGAAGTCCAAGGTTATCTTATTGAAAGTTTATAAAGTTTCGATAAAGTCAAAAAGAACACATAAAAAATCGATTAAAGCTAACTCTCATATTTCTTAATCAAACCAAATGCTTGTATAGGGACCACTTGTGTCCACATAAAACAATGCAAGGGGAGAAAACAAAACTTTTCCCAACACATTTTAAAATAGGAAACTTTGGATTAATCAACGTTGTACAAAAGCCACTCAGTTTAAGGTTAATTACGAGGATACCATTAACGTGTGTTTTAACTTAACCGGTGATATCGGCCAACAAAAAACATGGAACTGACGGCGTGATGTCAGTAACGTCAAAATGGAAATCCTCGTGATGTGATATCATTAATCTTCTTTTACAAATTTTATGTACCAATTTGGGAGTTGCCAATGACTAATTTTTGTACTTTTTGTAATTACTATTTTAACATATAATTATTTTTGAGATTTGCTATACTCTTTTACCTTTTTTATTTTACAAATTATTCTGCATACACAATAATATTATATAGTTTTTTTACTCATTCGCTCTCTGCATCAAAATCGTCCATTTTGACATTTGTCAGCATCCTGCAAGTATGAACTTTTGAGGGTGGAAAAAAATATACACAATCATTATATTTCAATTATTAAACTTTTCCTAAAAATAAAGATAAAACTTTATTACAGTGATATAATGTACTAGTCTATCCATTTTAAAGTAATTGTCTTTCGACAAAAACTCACAATTTAAAAAATACATAGTTATTAATGTATTATATCTATTACTTTTTGCAGAATAACAGTTTATTTTTAATTAATTAATTATTTTTAAAAGTTGATAAAACACAATTTTAAGTTAAGATAATACGGTAAACTAGATTAAATTTCTCTATTTATATTTAGTAGTGGACAATTAAATTAAGACATCTCGAAAAAAACATGGATTATTAATTTGGGACGGAAGGAGTAATTACATTTTACTTAAAAATATCTTCACAACAAAAGGGACATAAGTAATCTTTCAAGATATGAACATTATTTGATGTGTTTGACAAAAGTAGCAATAGCATTGAGCAGTAGCACTAACTAGTAGTTGTAACAAATACCTTTTTTTTTTGTAAAAACGTTTAGTAACGTAGTTGTTGTGTAAAACAATTTCTAAATGTTCAACGCTTATCAATGCTACTTCATAAAACGTTGAAAAATGATCATTCCGAAAAAGAAAGATAAAGCTAATTAATGATTGTCAAACGAACATTAAAACTAACAACGCTAACCACTTACTGTTTTTAAATACCCCTAAACACTTTACGCCAGACACACTCAAAATCTTTTATACTAACACTGTGTTCTCGAGTCGGATTAATGGAAGAAAATGAAAGAAAGTGAAACGGTTTACCCTTACATTGTGTTCTTGAGTTTTACTTAAATAAAGGAAAGTGAAAAGGTTTACTCCCACATAATATGATTTGGGTGATTTTGAAATTGTTTCCTCCCAAAAATGGGAGGAAAATGTTTACTCCCACTTTACTTCCCTTTTCTTTATTATGAAAACTCAAGAACACACCGTAAATATAATCCTCTCTCATAAATATGTATAACTCATTGTTATTTTAGCAACACATCATCCGTTCCTTATCTCATTAACTAATCATTTACACATATGCAACTGTCACAAATCATTCATCTATGCTCCATTTAAACATACACATACATAAACAAAATTACCTTCTCACGTAGCCTCTCATCTTGCGAGAGAGCTCACCGCATTGATTCAAAAATGAAGCCTCCTCCGTGAGAAGGTATTTAGTGTAATCAAACTACGTTTTAAGGAGGTCCGCCACATAGGCGTTACACGTGACCTTCCTTTCATTACATATAGTCTTAAGAATACATATTTCTTATTCATTTTGTGTAATGTAAGTTTTTGGTTTACCACAATTAAATTACATTTGATTTTACTAATGAAAATCTCATTCTTGTAAAAAAAAAAAAAAAATGCATTGTAGGATAAGAGCAATATAATATGCTTAAAACTTTAAGGAACTATATAATGTTGTTTGCCAAAGGATAACACAAAGAGTTCGTTACAAAATAAGCTAATGTTGTAAGAAATTTAAATTTAAGGCGCGTTTGGTGGGGGAATGGAATGAGGGAATCATATCAGATATGATTTCAAGTGTTGGTTAATATGTGTATATTTTAAAAATGAGATTGAAAGATACATATCTTTCATGCTCCATGGAAACTCAAAATGGCTAGTTATGAAACTTTCATTCCTGTAGACCCCATCTTATATTCAAACCCATATCATTGTGATTCATGTTAACATACCAAACTCACCCTTATATCAAGATGTCTCATGTCATGATGCTCGATCAGCAACCTATGTTTACTACCCGTATCTATATCTATACTACTTATAATACATATTAGACCCTCTCTCCTATTAAATTTTTAAGATTTTCTAATATAAATTTTATCTATACTACTTATAATACATATTAGACCCTCTCTTATATTAAATTTTTAAGATTTCTTAATGGGAGGTGATTTGCACACTCCCATAGTTGATTGGGACACTCCAAACAGTGCATTAAACAGTTGTACTGTAAATATAAACTGCTTTAACTGTTTGTACATTGAGTGTCCCAATCAATTTTTTGAGTGTGCCAATCAATTCCCTTTCTTAATATAGATTTTAAGTAAATACACATATTAAAGCTTTATGTACAAAGTACAATTAATTTATGCACAACCATGTATATTAAACATCTGTAATTAATACTCTTTTTAAATCACCCATTTATTGAAAAATGCAACCATTTTACCACATAGTACAATCTAATCAAGTCATTAATCATCTATTGTTAAAATCCAATAACCCAAGCACTTAAAACACCAGCAAAAACATAACCTACGCAACTTAAAAGACCAACATATACAACTTAAAGTAACAACATGGTTAAAGTTACTCATATATAAAATTCTCAGTTTCTCACAATATATAAAGTTATTGTAAAGAAAAACATAAAGTTAAAAGACATTAATCGCCACAAATTTTGTTACAAGGTATCCGCCGCCGCATCACGCGGGTACCTTGCTAGTAGAAGAAGAAACAAAATTTACTTTTTTTAGCTGCTGACATGATTATACTCCGTATATAACAAATGCTATGGACAATGTTTTGTTTTCGAATCCTTAATCCTTAAACTCATTTTATCACAACCTTCGGTTATTTTTATGGTTCAAAATATATTGTTGATTGCATTTCTCTTGATCTAGATAACAAGAGATGTAGTAATACTATAATTTCGTACTTTATTGTATGATGGTTTCTTAATTTTTAGCCCAATAATCAAAGAGTTTTGAGCTATTTATCGCACAAAATCAAATCAGACAAAAATTTTCTTTCTTGAAAAGGTTGACGGTGACCAATTAGATGTTTTAGCCCCTCTCATAAGTTAGTCTTCCTCTATATAATGGAATGAATTTGCAAGATTATTTTTCCAAAATAATCATATCAATGACATCTAATTCACAAATATGAATCAATCGTTCTCAAGGTATATATCTTAGAGATCTAAACAAAAAATGACAATAGTTTGACCGCTAGGAGTTAAAAGGGGGCATATTAGTAATAGATAGCAATTCGAAGGCGTAAACTCGTAAAGATAAGGACGCCAGGCTGTGTCAACACAAGTGAAAATTGTATACTTGGCAACTTGTTTCGGCTCCAACCGTTACAAGCATCCAGCTCCCCCTCATTATGACTATTTTTATTCACTTTGTTTTTTTAAAAGGCGACCATTTAATTCTTATTTGTACTGTTTCTAATTTATTCTAAACGACAAATACTTGCCTTTCAACTAGAGTAAATTGAATTGTGTAGAACCTAGATGAAAACTTAGGTGTAGTTTATGAGAAACTTTGACGTGCAATTATTATTCTTTGCACAAAATATGTTTACAGTTTCGAACACTCATATGCACGCTCATATTAAAGACGATAGTTGCATACCAAAGTTTTCACAGGAATTGCGCATGTACTTTTAAAGCTGTAGAGATTGTGCTAACTAGATGGACGGTTTTTGCAGTTTACCCTTCTAACTATGAACTTTTTTCTTTCTCGAAAAACTTTGATAACTAACGGTATTAATTGGTTTATAGTTTCAAATACAATATGTAAATAACAATGCGCAAACTTATTTGGTGGCCCTTTTCTAAAGAGTTGCGTTATATATTAAGAAACATTAACATTTTTAGTGCCAAGTTCTTTCTCTCTTATAAACTAACTATGTAACTTTTGACTTATATCTTCTCATACTTATCTTATAAAGCATTTAGGTCTTCTAAAAAAAGAAATACTTAAAATTCAGCATTACAAGATATTAAGCTAAAAGTACAACTAATTAAAACACATTTCCTAACATTCAATAAAATTACAAGTTATTAATTATTAAGCTAAAAGTACAACTAATTAAAACACATTTTCTAACATTAAATACAATCTTTAAATAGAAATACTTAAAATTCAATATTACAAGTTTTTAAGCTAAAAGTACAACTAATTAAAACACATTTACTAACATTAAATACAAATAAGAGCACTATTAATGTGGTCAAGATATTTAATGTAGTCAATTAATTAACTGGTCAATAAATATATTTAATGCAGTTATTAAAACACCACTTACATAAGAAATACAAATTATCAAACATATTGTACAACCAGCTTAAACACAATTCCTGCATTAAATGTCACTAATGCAAATAATAAAGCACATTATACAAATATTCAAGCCCGAACGGGCAACGAGCCAAATGGGCTCAAGCCTGAACAGGCACGGGCCAACGGGCTTGAGCCCCAACGGTTTACAACTCCTAGCTATCACTTTTGCCTTTTGATATTGTTAACATTTATTTTAGGGTACCCGCCACTGCAACGCGCGGGTACCCTACTAGGTATGTTATAATGGAGGACTCAGCTTTTTTGCATTTATGGACTAAGACATTGAATACTTAAAAAGTTTAAACATTACAACAAATAAAGCACAAGTTATAAACTAATTAAGCACAATCTACCAAACACATTCATCCATTAACTTTTCAATTAATCACTTGTTCAATTAATATAATTTTTAAAACACCCCTCAATGAAAAATAAATGTTATTATGCCTATTGTACAAAAAAAAAAAAAAAAATGCTATTTATGTGTAAACAATCTGATGAAACACCATTGTTTGGAATACTAGACGGATCCGCCGGTTCAACCGGGAATTTGAGTTGTCACTGGTCTGAACAGCTACTAAAAATTGCTCAAAATTGAACCGTAGAGGACCGGTGAAACCAGGTAAAACCGGTGAACCGAGCCGGGCCGGATTCATTTCCTTCGTGTCTTTTCTTTGATTAGACGACTTTTTTTTTTTTTTTTTTTTTTTTTTTTTTTTTTTTTTTTTTTTTTTATCATTTACTGAAGTTTGGTCGATTAAACTTAAACATGGAAAGATAAATAGATGTAAAGTATAATATTAGAAAGAACTGAGAGTGAGAGTAGATTAGTAAGGGCATCCACTATGATAAACCTTTTAAAAGGTTTATAAAATTGCCACCTCATAAAATGTCATTAATTTACAAACTTTTTCATACTATAAACCTATTCCCACTATAGATAAAACTTTTAATAGGTTTATAAAATTGTCATATTATGCAATGCATTAATTTATAAACCTCTTCATAATCCTAGACCTTTTCATGCCACCTAGACTTAAAATGGTTCTTCACTATGGTACAGAAATTTTTGAACCTCTTCATAATTTCTTGAACATATTCTTAAACCACCATAGTGGATGCTCTAAGTTTACAATTATTGGCTTGTTGCTCTCTTTATATATAGTAGAGATAAAGATGCAACTGCATATTTATTTAGAAAATAAAAAACATTGATCGAAAGAAACATTATTGTCACAAAAATAAAATAAAAAATACAATCATAATTTATAACTCGATTGTCAGAAATTTTAATCAATGTGTACTCGTCGCTGCAACGCGCGAGTATCCTGCTAGTCTTATCTTAACCACAAGAGATTATGTTTTTCTTTAAAACTTAATAGTAATGTGTTATGCTTAAAATAATTATTTAATTTTGTTAATTTTAATGTTTTTAAATTTTTATGTTTTGTTTAATATCCTAACCAAAAAAAAAAAAAAAAAAAAAAAAAAAAAAAAAAAAAAAAAAAAAAAAAAAAAAAAAAAAAAAAAAAAAAAAAAAAA